>KK119373.1:168254-211232 GCA_000611955.2 Stegodyphus mimosarum | reverse complement strand
TATTAGATAATTTAAGAAATTTCATAATATTATAAAGTATAAACATTTTTCTGTGTGTGTTTAGTTTCACCTAATTTATATTTACCAGAAGAATCAAAATATTCTATACATTTATACTTAGGATCTTACCATAACAAACTCAGTGAGTTTCTGGACCTGTAGATATATCTAAATTAATAATTCCATTTTCAAATTCTTTTATATTTTTAGGTAATAAATTAGAAGTAAAACCATCTCTAAATCCTTTTTAATATTTTCTTCCATCATTTTATCTGATATTTTCGTTCTCTTCTTTTCTTTAAGCTTTTCCTTGTTGTTCTAAATACTTGATTCATTCCATAGATTTATATATCCATTTCTGGTTTCATAAGACTGATATATTCCTTCTCCTAAAAGTTTTTAAATCCCGTAAGAGTCTAAGCCGCTTGCAGCTCCTAGCTCTGATAATGTTAAAATAGTTATCGAAAAAGGTAGAAAACCCCTAAGTATCTCTAGTTGTTGTGTCTTAAAATTATCCAAGATTTTGAAAAATTGTGGAGTTTCTTTCGATTATGATTTTTTAATATTTGAGTATGAGTTTTCTACCTATCCAAATGTCCAGTTTTTTAATAATTGAAATATTTGTGCCAATTTTGGTTTTAAATATATTATAAGTTGATTTAAAATTTTCGGCTTAATTTTATTTAAAATTTCTGTAAATAATGCTCCAACTTGTCTGGGCTCAGAACTCTTACCTGAAATTTTTCTCAACTGAGTTTCACTTATTTTAATTCCTTTTTCATTTATTAATTTTATTAATTGGTGTTTTATTAAATTTACCATAATTTGGGATTTTAGATTTATCAGTTTGTAACGTTATTTCTTTTTCATTCTTAGTAGCTGATTTTAATTTCTTAATAAACGAAAGGTTTTCACCTTAGAAATTGATCCCAGTACTTTTTTACATCCGCCTCAGTCATAGCTCCGTTTTTCAATAACATATTTAACAGTAAAACTATTTTATTATATAATTTCTTAAAGTCATAAGATTTCGTGTTAGACAAAGATACTTGATCGGTTAATTCTGATTAAATGTCCATTTCGTCTAGACCTTACAAATCATTTTTTCTGCTGAGTTTCTTTCCATTGAAGAATATTATTTAATTGCTTTATGAATAATTTCAAATGATCAAAAATATGTTGATTGCCAATTTTTCTACCTTCGTGTTTTTATTTTAGAACTTATCTGTAATTCTTTCAATAGCACAGCCAGACGTTGCTAGTTTCTAGGCACTTTCTTTTTCCTTTTTTCTGCCTGTTTTATTGTATCTTTAAGTGTTTCCGAATTTTCAATCAAAGTTCACGTAGGAATTTAAATCCTTTGTCCTTATTAAGTTCTTATATCAATTCCTTTCTCGATAAAAGGGTCAAGAATATCTGTTAATTTAAGCTTAGTTTTACTACTCGCTGTAGATGTTTTCTTGAAATAATTTTCCAAAACTATTCATTCCAATGCATCTCCTAATTCAGATAAAATTCTCGAAGAATTCATAGTAGGAAATGATGTATTTTGTATAGGTTCTTGAATATTTTTTATAACCTCTTTATTCGAATTTTTATATTCTTCCAATTCTGTGGTTACTGGTTTATGAAATTCCTGTAAATTTTTGAATACCTAATTTTTCCTTTAATCCATCATCATTCTTTCTTCTAATTTCAGCTTATAAATAAATAAGTTTAATAGTATTTTGCAGATTCGTTTTTTCTCGTAGCTTTCGCTCCTTCAGTTTTTAATCCATTTATATAAAAGTAATTTTAAAAATTTGATCACATTTAATCTACCAAGTTATGTAAGTAGATGAAGTTAGAGACTGAAAAAATAAAGATAATTACTATTATTAGTTATTAAAATCAATCTTTTTTTCAATTAATTCGTTCTTTAAAATACATTTATTCTGATTTGTAAATTAGAAGTGAATCAGCTTTCTTTCGCGCCATCTATAACCATTTTATAGAATCTTATTAATTTACCTGTCTAACTAATCAAAACAATGAATAATAATCATAATATTATATTTTATATACTTAGAATGTAATATTTTTTTTCATATTGTATCATAAATGTATATAATATGATATTATATCATATTGATCTTTTTTTACTGAATTCATAACTCAGTCTTTGCAACGGGCTGCAAGAGTCGGCGTTGCTAAAACCTGCCGGGAACTGAAGAAATTGAACCAATCAGAATAAGTCACACCGCAGACTGTTTTTCGCGACCAATGTTTTATGCCAACAATTAAAGGGTTTGTTTTGCACTGATTTTCCGCTCATGTGCATCTTTTTCTATCTTTGCTGATATTATCTTTTTCGTTTCGATTTGTAATAATTTTGTAACTTTTATTTTTATAAAAGTCAACGAAGTGAATATGAAAAATTCGGAGATTTCTCACATGAAATTTGTAATAAAATTTTAAGCCCCCCAAAAATGTACTAGGGAATCACCTGCGTCTTTTTTTACAGTGTTGTATCTCAAAAATCGAAAATTATTCGCTGTATAGAACGTTCCGTTTCATTTTGTAGCACTGAAATTTACAGAGAGATTTATTTTCTGATCACCAAGTATTAAATGCACACGAAAACGACTTTCTCTAGGTTTCCTGTGCAGAAAATATGTTGCTTTTTCTTTTTTCTTTTCTTTGATTTTATTTTAATGTTAAGTGCTGATATTTAGTGAGTCAAAACACGCAAGCTTATATCGTTTTAGGAGTTTCCTGTATACTAACAAATTATAAATTTACTTTTGTCCTTTTTCTAAAATGCATTGCCTTTTCTTGTGATGTTTGGTTTTGAAGAAATTAAATATATTGAATATACTGATAGCAAAAAAATCTCTTTTTACATCAGTACTTTTGAAAAGGTTAATACATTCATTTTTTAAAAATTTTATTTACTTAATGGCATATGGAATTCTCTCCCAATTTCAACATAAACGAAATGTACACAATACATTAGAGAAGTCTTCAAATTTTTATATTTGAATCTTAGTGCAATTAAAGTGCTGGATTTATATTTGACTTCCGCAATAATATTTTCTCACAGAAGACTTGTAAGGTTTTAGTTTAAACTAACAATGTTTTATGTTAATTTTCTCTTTCCTGTAAGTTCTTATTTCAACTTCCCGTTAGAATCACCGCGCGTTTGAGCTGTATGCTAATTTGAAGGGGAGCCAAGTCTTGTATTTAAGGATTGGCAAGGAACTTCTCGGTGTGAGAGAGCTTTTAGTCTCAGATCACTGCGGCTCTGTCCGACGTCCACCTGACTAGCTAGTATTTAAATTCTAACCCTTAGCGCTGTTACGCTATTACTTATTGAAATAATCTAAGTGCGTTAGTATTAGCTAAATCTTGCTGCGGACCATTGATCGTTTAGCATAGAGGCCAACCTCGCGTTCATAGCTCTGTGAGCAACGACTACTAAATTTCTATTTAACTTTATTTTAAATTATTTGATTGTTCAAGTTAGACCCAAGTGCGGTCATTATTTTCTTTTATTCCTCCCGAGTTGGGAAGTGGCTGTAAATAATAGCGGTTTAATAAAAGAGGATTCTAAATCCTTCTTACGTGCAGTTATTCTACCACTTAACCACAGTATTCTACCACAGAACATAGCTGCATTCAGCTCCCTGTTCAAGATCGGAACTTTAAATACTTCACGAATATGTTAGCGAAAAGTATGCACAGAACACTCAGTCCTGACCGACTAAGTGCAATACATTTACAAGCATGACATTTGTGTGAAAGCTCAATGCATGTAACAAATAGACTTTTAGAAAATATCAGTAAATTAATTTTAGGAATGTAAAATATGAAAAATTTCTTTATAATGTATTATATATTACATATATGCAGTTCGTAATTACCTGAAAAAGAGGCCCATGAGTGTAAGACTGCTGAATACTGATAGTTAGGTTTAAATCGTAGCCATTGTGATTTTGGACATATTTTGCTCAGCTTATGTAGTCTCATGATCCCCATAAAATATTAAACGAAGAAAAACTATTTGTTTCCTAACTTGCTATTGACTTGCATGTATTACAAAAGCAGATTAGCTACAGTATTCTATCAAGCAGTACGGAGATAGGTATCCATATAATCAAATGTGCACGTATCAAACATTTGTGTGTACACATTTCAGAGTTATAGATTTCCGAAACTATTAGAATTTATATTTCTGTAAAACATACTTAGCTTCTGTTCTTCTTCTTTATCTTACTTAAATGTACTTCTAAAATACTTTATTTTGATACACTCCGTGGTTTGGAAAAATAAAAATTGCTGACATTCAAGAGCAGATAAAAGCCTATCGTGCTTAACTGACAGAAAGATGTGCAATGAAAGAAAGGTAAAAATAGGAGATTAGCTAACATAATAATAACATCTTGTGTCAGTTTTAAGAATTAACTGATATAGGTTCCTCTTCTTCAGCTAAAAAAAAAAGTTTTTTATTCCTGGGGTTTTAAAGCACATATATCAACAGCCCTCGAGATTGATCAGAATTATACAAAATCTGCATCAGTCTAAGTTTTTTTTATTTATTTTAAACTTTAAATTCATGGCCTGTCGAAATTTTGAATTTTCTGACAATTATATGCTTTCGATAATCTGGCATCCCAGGTGGATTCATTCAAACGGCATCCGTCAAGTTTCTGGATTATATTATAAGGTATTTCTCCCGCCTTCTTCGCATGCCTTCGCGGTGTAGTGGTCTGCATGCTCGACGCGTAACCGAGAGGTCCATGGTTCGATTCCCGGCGAAGGCGTTGCTTATTTTTCACCTCTGCTGCTTCGTTAAACCTAATGTCTCTACACTGGCGCCCGAACTAAAAAAGGTGGTGGATGATGATTCTTCACCACCGCGATTTGGCGATTGAGTCCCCAAAACCCCAGTCGCCCTTTAAAAGAGGGAGTATATAAGGTATTTCTCCCGCCTTCTTCGCATGCCTTCGTGGTGCAGTGGTCTGCATGCTCGACGCGTAACCGAGAGGTCCGTGGTTCGATTCCCGGCGAAGGCGTTGCTTATTTTTCACCTCTGCTGCTTCGTTAAACCTAATGTCTCTACAATATGTTGGCAGTGACTCTGCATGAAAAATTTACAAATTAAACTTGTCAAAAGCCTGAGATAGTAGAATGCTATTATTGGGTTTGTTCTTTCTTTATAAAGAAATCCGCTTTTTCATTACCATTAATTCTACAATGGAAAGGCATCTACTGGGCAATTACTCTGAACTGAAAACACCAGAAATTTTCTCTAGATATCTTCAAATATAGCTCTGATATATACAAGTGAAATCGATTTAGCATTTCTTAGTAATTTTAAGATTTTGGAACATTAAATGAGGTGCAAAATGTCCATTATGGTATCTTCAGTGGTAAACTGTAGGAGATATGCTTGAGGCCTTTGCTTAATTTGTCTGGAATTTGCAAGTCTCGTGTTCTTTTTGTTTACGTATTATTTATTATAGGTAAAATACATGTCTTACATATTGTAAGCATACTTTAGTAAGCATTAAATTTTTCATTAAAGCATGATATAAACATAAATTATTTTGGGGTTTTCACTAAGATGGATTTAACATGAAAACTGCATAGTGAAATTTCTAATAGTGTAATGGAAGTTACAGTCATTATGGAGCCTGTTGCTATTAATAGAAGTGAAGCTAAACGGGCTTTCAGCTTAGTGAACGCTTTAATAAGATTTTCTTTGACTCGTAATAAATTTCAGATTTAAAGACAGTCTGAAACCGGGGGAACCTTTATAAGAGTATAAAAACTTTTCAAAAACTTCTTAAATCCTTCTAAAGATCAACTGAGGTGAGAGAAAAAGTAGTGTGTGCTAACTTCTGGCACCAATTGTGCATATAATTAAACTTATTCGATATTGGATGTAATTTTTGTGATATTTTTAATTTCAATTTTTATTCATGCACAAATATTTGCATTTTCTAGTTTTGTAAAAATTGAAACCTTTAATTATAATTTGTTGTTTTGTCTTTATAAAATAAAGTGAGAGCTCTTTGTTAATATTTTCACAGCTCATCATTGGATATTTTAATACAAATTTTATATACGTTGGTATATTACAATTTAATACAGATTGGTAAAAACATCAGATTATCTTGCATATGTGAATATCTTTTATAAATTTCTTAAAATCTGTCAATTTTGAGATTTTTAATGCTGTATTTTAAAATATTTTTTTTTGCACATGGCAGCAGAATCACAAAATATAAACTGAAGTTAGAATATTTCAGTTGTTTCTTTATATGTATATAAATAAGTTGTTTTTATATATTTAACATTTCATCAAAAATTTATTAGCACATTAAATATCACATTAGTCCCTAAGATCCAGCAAAATTAAACCGAGCAAATTCAATAAATTTAAAGAATATGAATCAAATATTTCACAAACCAAAAGACAATGGAACAGATAATCATTTCAATATGGTTTTCAGATTTATCGGTTTCATATCACAGAACATTTGTGTAAAGAATAAAAAATATAATCAAATAAACTCACAAAGCGAATATAAATATTCGTATTCATAGGACAGTTTCGACGATCCAACTCACGCGCAAAACCAATGAACGCAAATGATATTCTAACGACACCAAATTTGGCTAAGATGGCGGCCATTGGCATTTCTTTTATCTGTTATGTGCAAAACTATTTCGATTAGCACGTTAAATATCGCGAAAACATAGCATTGTTGTAAACCATTGTAAAACACTAAATGAATGTTAATTATATAACTAAACGCATACTAAGCCTCAGATACCCAACCGTTTGTCATAAAACCATTTTTCACTCTTATACAACATTCCATGGGCCCTTTGTTAAATTTGTTTCGAAATTAAAATCCCATGTTCTCTTAGGTTGCTTATTATTTATTCTAGGAAAAACATCAATAGTGATGTTAATTTATTAAATCTATAAGGTATTTCTCCCGCCTTCCTCGCATGACTTCGTAGTGTAGTGGTCAGCACGCTCGACGCGTAACCGAGAGGTCCGTGGTTCGATTCCCGGCGAAGGCGTTGCTCATTTTTCATCTCTCTTGCTTCTAAATAACCTAATGACTCTACAAATCTACTTGTAGAATAAGAATTAAAAAGAGAGTGCTTTATTTACAGTTATTCTAAGACTACACATAATTATTCCAAATGAAAAAAAGTAGTTGCCAAATCACTTTTCATATGAAAGAATAACATGATGATACATCATGTAATGGAAACTTTATTCAAAGCTTCTGTCGCAGAGTAAAGTATATAATCTTCTATAAAATAGACAAAGAATTTTCAGACTGATAAAAATTATTATCATCTTCCATAATTCAATATTCATCTGCAGCCGAGTGGATAAGACTACGAAGTACTGGTAGTTTGAACTCTAGTGGGCAGGTTAGCTGCATGGGATTTTTCTCGTGTGTCGTATGAACAGGAGCCATTTTCTTTCAAATACACTTCAGAAAAATTTTCTTTTTCTCAAGAAGATACTGTTCCCATATTTTGCAAATAATCACTTAAGCAGATAAGAAAACATTCTCATTCACTACTTCGGTATAGAAAGCAAGCAAAATAGTTCTACAATCTTTTATCAGTGGAAATAGTTTCACAGATATTCTGGTTTAAGAATACAAAAAATTTATTTACTGAAAAACAATAAATTTAAGTTTTCATGTTTACGTCTGTACTGAAAAAATATAGAATTGTGAAAACTCATTTTAATTCCACAATCAGATATGACAGCGAATTCTAAGAAAGTAGGCAGTAGATGCGTAGAATACAGAATAAAATTTGTTACGCCTTACAGAATGAAAATTATAGGAATACAATTGTGGTAGCTGTTATCGGAATATTTTATTGATTCAGAAAAAGCAAATGCATGCGATGTCAAGAATGCGATGTCATTTGGAATTTTTGCCTCGGTTTATTGCATGGCATCTGAAATCATTACCATTTAGAGCAGCATAAGCAAACGAAGTTAAAATTGCAGATTAAAGACTGTGTGATTTTCTAATATGAAATTATAAACTATGAAGACGAGTAAAGCTCATAAACTAGGTCATATTATTCAGAAAAGTTTTTACAATAAAAAAAGTGATGTACAAAACAACACCTACACTGTAATATAGAGTGTAAAAGGTTTAACAGGTGTGTTATTAATAAAAATTACTTAATTATGTGAATGTTGAATATTTTCAAGAAAAACTACGCCTTTATTTTCATGTAACACATTGAAATAAAATGGAATTATTATTTAGACAGAGAGAATACTAAACTAAACTCAGTGGCGCAACAGCTCTAATGGGCCACGGCCTGCAGTGTCTTTTTTCTGCTTTCTTGACCTTTTGGGCCCTGGAGTGTATCAGTATATGCCCTGGGCGAGTAGTCAGCTTGTCGCAGTACCCCCCGGATGTAGACAGAGAATAATGCATAAAACACGTTTCACGTTAATTTCTCGATTTTGCTCTTTTGAGAGTTAATGAGTTAACTGGAATTTCATAAGCTATTCCCCGTCAACATTTGAATATAAAAATTCTCTGAACAATCATTGCATTTTCTATACTTAAGTAGTAGTTTTTGTTAATATAGTTTTGCCTACGAAAAAATGCACACAAAAGAGGACACAGTCTTGAAATATTTTTCGTTATTGAATTTCCGCATGTAGACAGGTCATGAAATAATAAGTATCCAGATATCACCAAGCGTTTTCAAATATACAAAGAGCAAAGAAATTTTACAATATAGTAATTTTTATCAATAGGGTATGAGAAAATCAAAATGTAATTCGGTATCGATAGAGCAAATTCAATAGGATATAAAGCTGTTGTATTTTCAGATTTAAGTTATTCACAATGAATATTGTACGTTCTTGATATATCGCCCGATAGCAAATTAAATATTAAATGATATCAGTGTAAGACAAAAAAAATTTAAAATCTGAAATATTTCAGATTTTAAATTACGTCCGAAGGGGCGTTTTTTTAGCGTTTTGTGTGTTACCTTTATTTATTAAACATCATGTTCCCCGCACTTAAACCGCAAAATTGAGTTCAACAGCAATATCGCAAGATAATTTTTTTTTTCTTTTTCCGTAGAATGTTCCTATTGCTCGCTTTTAAATCGTTTGAGTTTGCTCATCAAAAATTCGTTAAAGTTTTACAAAATATGAAATAGATAATAAAACAAATTCCAAATTCGGGCTTCCAGATGCGCATATTCGGGTGGAAACGTACGGTATTCAAAACTGGATGACTTTAGGTACCTTTGCTTTATCACATTTGGAGAAATATACATACATTTATCCAGATTCTTCGGTATTTAATTTCTTTACGTATAATACAAGACGGTAACATTTGGTCGCAACAATTTGAAAAGTGATACAGCCGTTTATAGTGATTTAAACAATAGTCCTTCAGGGACAAAGCCCCTTTGAGCTAACAATAACCATAACAAAAGGAACTACTACCAAAGACGTAGGAAGAGTTTTTAACAAGCACTCTCTCATATTCCAGTTTTGCATAAAAATTGTGTTTGTTCGTTTGACAACGGCCCTTTCCCATTGGTTCGAATTTTTGAATTCCGGGCGGGGTTCGATTTTTGAGTCCCCCGCAGCCAAAGATTAGCCGCTCATTTAGACGCTGCTTTTAGTCGGCCATCAGCTTTCCTACTAGTGTGACCATTTGCATAAGAAAAACGGAAGTTTATCCCGGTAAGTTTAATTTTCTTTCATATTATTATGTATACTTCTTTGTAAAAAGTAATCTTGCTTTCAAATATGTTCCATTAAGTTATTTTTTTTAATTCTTTTAATAAAACCGACTAGCAGGCAGAGGTTTGTGAATTATTCTGACCGTAGCAAAACAATGACCGTAGCAAAAAAAAAAAAATTCTTTGAAGTTAACTTATTGTTAAAGTTCGCTTATAAGCATTCTTTAATACCACTTATTTTTTCTTCTGTTATTTAGAATCTTTCAATGCTAATATATTTTACGTAACTAAATGAACTTACTCTAAAGTTAAAAATGTAGACTGCCATTTGGATTAACCTTTATGTTCAGTTAGTTAGCCATGGATGCCATCCTTTGTTTGTGGCCACGTGGTCGTACCGTTTAACCGGGAGTTGGCTGCCTGTTAAATTTTTTTTTTTTTTTTACTATCTAATATGATGTTTTTACATACTTTTGCTTCTTGTATAAGGTTTTAGACCTTTATTTTTGTGTATTTACTCATATGTCAGGAATTTCGTATGGCCGATGCTATTCGCACCAGCGGTGCGATTAGCCTCTTCAGGCTATTCCCACCAACATTACCTATACCTGCACATTGGGTTGTCAGTTCCAAATCCGTCATTTGAACTCAATCGAAAAGAAAGAATCCTAAGGGGGCAAAGTGCCCACATTTCTTTTATTTATGTATGTATAAAAAAGGGCTGATTTTTATATTCGCAATGTTTATCGTTTTCCTGAAAGGTTGGAATACTTTAAATGACTGGTTTGGGGGGCTAAGATCTTGTTTACATTTTTTGTACTTCTTATTATACATTTAGATTCAAAGATGCGTTTTGCACAATCAATATTTTAACTTATTCCTCTCTGAAATTTTTCGTCTAAGAAAAGATAATAAAAATTAGACCGAGTATTCCTGCGTAGAAAATTTAGACGTGAAATAAGTTAAAAGCGATAAAATCAACTATTAAATGAACAGTTAATCATATAATACTGGTTATCAACAATTTTGCATGCTTGTTTAATTTTTCTATGGAAATACTCTTCATTTTCAATATACAAAAAATTTTTCAAATTTTGAACTTTGTACTAATATTTCAAAGAACTTTGAACTTTGTACTAACATTTCAAAGAACTTTGATATATTAGTACAAACACATTAATAAATTAAATTTAAATAAATAATGGGATGTAATTTAAAAGGCAAAAATAATTTAATATAAGAGATTTAGTTTGAAAAATTTGCACACACAAATGAAACTTTTAAAGCCTTTTAAGATCAGTTTTTTTTAATGTCTTTGTTGCGTGTTGGTACTAAAAAAGTCCTGGGTGTACTGTTATTATCTACAGCAGTTATATAAAATACGTATTATACACTGCTTGTGATATTGGGAAAATTTTAAAACATAACACTAAAATGCGCTTTGTGTTTGCAAAAATGATCTTTGGAGCTATTAGGACAAGTGTGAATATCAAATCACCATTACCATTTCATTCACTTAGATTTTACGTGATTTGTATTTTCATATTTTTCAGAATCACATCTGGAAATAATATATTAGAACATTCACTTAAATATTCCGCATTTTGCTTTCTATGAAATGTATGGCTGAGGAGCCTGTTCCGGAAATAAAATTAAAAATTATATACTAAAAAATGTATGCACATTCCTATCATGCCCTTGAAATTTTCTATTCTATTTTCTTATGGCTTAATATCTTTAAGGACCATCAATGAAAAACTTAAGGACCTGTCAGCAAAAAGGAATTGAATGAACTAAAGCAATTAACGACACCCGAATTCTTTTTTGTAATTTCTAAGAATAAAATAAATCTGCAAGTAGGATGCATTATTTTAAATATAACCTAATATCTAACATAAAGAAACTCAGGAATAAAACCAGCTTAGTAATTTTTTAAGTAATTAGGATTCAATCATAATTATATTTTGCACGAATAACGGTCTCACATATTTTAAAGAAGATTTCTGACTTTTATTTAAATTTTACCAAAAGTTAGTTTCATACTGATTTTTTCTTTTACGCTTCATTGCGTCTGGTACGCGCTCAGTCCAAAGGTTTATGCAGATTTCATGTCCTACATAAGCTGAATTGAGAAGTAAAATAATAATCGGCATGACTCATGACAGAACCTTGGCTGTTGCCTCCGCTACTGCTTACTTAGTCACAGAGAGTCACTGATCGGAATAGACGTGAATACTTGCCGCTGATACGGTTGCTTGAAAATAGCTGCACTTTATCTGACACAGTTAATATTGTAGCCTCCTGTAAATTTGCTGATGTTGAAACCCAGTAAATATATGGTATTTAATGTAAAGTTCCACTGAAGCACCAGGGGTGATAGATTGCTTCGTCACATTTTCTGTAATTCTAGGCCTTAAATCTTACTTTTAAACCTTCCGAAGTGCAACATCTAAAACTCCTACTAACTTTGTAAGAGCAAAAAGCAAAAGATACTTTTTTTAAAAAAGTTCAGAAAAAAAATTGTAAAGTGATTTCAAGAGAAAATTGATACAAATTTAAATACTCTGACAAAATTACACGGGATAACGCTTATCACGAAAAATAAAAAAACAACGAAAAAATGAAATTAATTTTTAAATTACATAGTTATATAAATGTTAAAATATTAAGCAGCTAACATTTCTCTGTTGATTATCGTGAAACATTGTGATCAATATAAATGTTAACACAAAGATGTTATAGAATTTGTGTTCTAGACAGCCCTGATAGACCTGCTATTGTCGCATAGACAACTCGTAAAAACTATGTGCATATAACTAAAAATATTTCTAGTCCAATAAATTTATTGCATGATATTGAGATTATTCTAAAGTCATAAAACCTCACGAGAATATTAATAACATATTTTTAGAGTTAGAAAATTTTTAATTAAAATTACAAGTTTTCTTTGGGTACAAAATGAAATAAAATTCTAAATTAAACAATGTTATGTATTAGTAAACCACAAAGCAACATCACTGAACGAATTTTAATTGAAAAAAAAATATGCTTCTTGAAGCATTTAAATTTATTTCTTAACCGCACGGTGGTGTTAATACACGCATGCATCGATTGAATTTCGAGTCTCAGGAACGATTGCAAACTATCGGGGAAACCTAAAAGTCCAATCCCTTCGGGCATCTGTGAATTGCAAATCAGTACATCCCTAATAACTTATCGGGAATAATGCGACAGGCTTTCCTCGGTTGAAAGAGACGTTTGAAAACCACCAAAGTCATGTTTTTGGAAGTCATCGCACATCCTCTCCGTATATCCGGGGTCAATTCTGAAGCGATCGGCTAACAGCTTTCTCATCTCTTTGTATGTAAGATAGGGATCTGGAATATATCTCCAGATGATACGCAGTTCCTCCAAATAAGTAGTAAATCTTATACGGAAACGTTGTGAGTAGAAACAAAACATTGCCTCAATTACTTCCTTTAGTCGCACGTACCTGAAAGTAAGGATTGTTTTGATGAAACAAAGATAGATGAAATCTTTTGTAATTTTGTTTAAAATATTTTAACTGGAATGAAAGTTATATGCCCATATCCGAAAATACATTTGGATAAGTACAATTTAAAAAATAGTATTACCTTAGATACAAATTCTTATACCTCAATATCTATCTCCATTCTAATAATTTTATTGCAAGATAACTTGCACTATCAGCACGTCTACTTATCGTGATGCTTCACGGCACAACACAGCAGATGCAGACAAGAACAATCTCATTTCTCCTGTTTTAATCCTCCCTCCCCAGTTATTCTACATTTTAACGAAGACATCATACTCACATAAACTCATACTGGCCAGTTTGGTTGGCGTTCCAGCACCTTATATTGTAATTGTGGCAGGAGGTATGTCATATCGCTTTGTCATACCGCACATTCTCATGCAGGATAGATGGAATTCATCACAAATAAGTGTCGTCGCTTTTTTTCAGACGATATGTCAGGAACAAATCCCCTCCTCCTCCATAACAATGTGCTAATGCGAGTATCGTCAAGGATCTTTTACTGGAATTCCGGTCAGACGTAAACGATAAGAAACGCGTATGATTATGATCGTTTCGTCAAAATGAAAGAATCGCTGGGAGGTATCCAATACAACATTACGGTAGATCTACTACAGTAGAAAGGAGGTTATATGTGATGGTTACGGACCATCAACGGCACGGATCGTGCTTATGTAGAACATTCCAAGAGCCTTTCTTAATAAGTAGCTGAGCTGCATTCTTACGTGGTGACTGACTGACGTGGTGATTCTTACGTAGGCCATAATGGATGAAAGTGGGAGACCTACTACTTATGTTCCTAAAAATTCTTTTGATTTTTTTTTCAGCCGTACATTTCGGGGATACTACTGTGGCTGTTAAAATGTATGGTGAGGGCTTTCTCCTCGCGATTGTATCAGTCTACTTTTCGCAGGCGGAAAATCTCAACTGACACCTTTCAAAATTGGAAAATATAGTGCATTTGTTTGATGAATATGTCATATGTGGAGATTTTAACTCATGAACTTTTATCTGCGGAGTAAATTTCAATGATTCTAGCGGAATTTTAACTCCAAATGATTTTATTATATGTGGTGAACCTGTAACATCACACATTGACACATTTGATACTGGAGATAGATACTAACTGGTAAGAACGGGCTTTGATAGAAACTGGTAACAATGAGTAGAAGTACCTAATACTATATCAGTTCATGACAGGCGATAGCAACATATTTCTATCATTAACTACCCAGTTGCAATTGATTCTGCACTAGAAATGCTATGTTTAACGCTTTCAAGATGGCATGCTTTTGTTTCAGACATTCCCTCGGAATGGATGGGAGTCGCGAGAAACTTTCCCACAAAATAGGGCTTTGTGTCACGAAGCCTAACTTAAGAAAAAAAAAGTTTCATTCCTTACGTCAAAACTTTGGTATTATTTTAGATTATTACTTAAGCTATCACATATGCTAAACTTGAAATCAATAGGATTTATAAAAAATCCTTTCGTAATGCTGCTGTCAGAACTACTGAAAATAGGTCATGGAGGGTGCTATTAAAAGCCGACCGTGTCTCGGATTCTCCTCGTGCTACTGCTGCGGCTGAGTTAGACTATTGACTGGACATGACTGCCTTGGTGCTCATTTGTTTCGTTTTGATCCGACTGCCTATCTTTATGTGTTTTGTGTCATTCTGGACAGACAAGTCATGGACGCTGCTAATCTGGACGTATGCTCTGTGCACGTTTAGACTGTATTGTAAAGAAGTATTGGAGATCTCATTGCCTAATGACCTGATGGTCAATGGCTAGTCATTTGATAAATAAAATAATCTTTTTCCTTTATGTTACATGAAAATATATTTTAAAAAAATTGCTTAATTTGGGAAATAATCTTCCGAAGTGCTATTCCGAAGTTTTAATAAACCTATAAATTAGTAAAAAAAAATACAAGAAGGATTACTTACAATACGAAGAACACAATCTTTCACAGGGATGAAGGCACATGGTGAGCTAAATCTCTGACAAAATGTCCGCATGAGAATCACTACAAATATTGCTCGCTAACTTTTTAAAAAATGAATCATCCCTGTTATCCATATGACTAACTGGCTCATATACCATATGAGTATATACTTCCTCTGATAAGTAATGCTAGCTTGGCTTAATGAACTGAAGTCAAGGCTTTGTAAAATAAAAAGGGAAGTGTACAAAATATAAGCGATAAAAAGCACCAAAAAGCGTAACAGAACCCCACATAGTAACCCTAAAAGACCCTACATGGTAATGAAAGAAGGAATAAAAAAAGAATTTGAAGAAAATCAGAAATGCAAATGTTTACATCACATGGTAAGTTAGCTGAGTTCTGTTTGTTTACATTTTGCTTTCCCTCCTCCCCTGCAACAGCTGACATGAAAGTTAGACAGAAACAAAACAACTCAAAAAACTAGAATGCCATTAATACAAAGAATATACAATTTACAGTATAGATATAGTGATGAAACATTTAGCCATGTTTAAGATTTTCAGTATTAAAAATATTTAAAAATGGTAACATGTATATGATGTACATAACATATTAACACAACCAACTGGGCACAATCTGAGTCTTCTACAAATGAAAAGGTAAAAATTACTTGTCAAGGGCTAACTGGCTATTTTTATGACTTTTATTTTAATTCCTAAATTATTGTTATTTATAGCAAGACAGAAAATATTATCCTCATATAAAAAAAAAATTCAATATTTTAAAACTCAAATCTTAATTATTAAATAAACATTAAATGATGCATTAAGAATAGAAAAGACTTACATACTTCGAGAAATCTTTAATTTTTTATAGCCATTCCTCTCCCCATGCAAACAGTAATATACACTCATGTCCATAAATTAAGGATAATGCAAAATCAGGCAAAGGAAGAGTTAGAAGCAAAACAAATTTGACTTATTTGTAAAGATTATTTATTAAACAAAAGGTAAAGAGAAAAAAAGATGCTATATGTAAAGATGCGATTTTTTCTCCCTGGAGCAAATTACAAAAAAAAAAAACCTATTTACACAAAACCAGTTTTACATGATTGGTATGATTGTTAATACATTGTATGTCTCCCAGACGATGCAATACAGTCCGTACAACGCCTAGGCATGCTGAGTATCAAATTATCGATCTGATCGTGGAGGATATTACACGACTCAAAAAGCAATGCTCTCCGAAGTTCCGGTCGACATGTAGGAGGAGGTTGACGGACTGCAACTCATCGGCCAAGCATGTCCCACACGTGCTCTACTGGATTCAAGTCTGCTGAGAATGCTGACCAGTCCGTACGGGTGATATCCTCTGATTGAAGGCATTCGCTTACGATGTTTGCACGGTAAGGACGGGCGTTGTCATCCATAAACACAAATTGTGCGCTCATGGCGCTCCGAAACAAACGTACATGTTGTTCCAGAATGACGTCCCGATAGATTTGGCTTGTCATGGTTCCAATTTCAACATGCAGGTCAGTTCTGGAACCCAGAATAATTCCACCCCAAACGAGCACTCCTGCACCACCGTAACGGTGTCGTTCAATGATGTTTTCTTGGTGGTAACGGGTACCTGGAGCTCTCCATATGAAAGTCCGGCGAGAATAAGACTGCAAGCTAAACCTGGACTCGTCGGAAAATATCACACAAGCCCACTGTTCCGGTGTCCACAATGCATGCTCTCTACTCCAGGGTAACCGCAGGCGACAGTGTGTTGCAGTAAGTGGAACGCATCTGACAGGTCTACGAGCATATAGACCAATCTGCCCTAAGCGTCTGTAGACGGTCTGCCTTGAAATTGTCGTAGAGTGACCAGTGGCTGAAGAGACAGGTCTGAGGCTGTGCTCCGCCTGTTTCTTTTGGCAGTAACTGCCAAATACCGGTCCTCATTCGGCGTTGTAACTCTGGAGCGATCTGTTCTGTAACGTCTACTCACATTGCCATCATCTTGGAATCGTTGCCAAAGCCTGGAGATAACACTCTGGGCAATTCCAAGTTCGTCTGATACTTCCAGTTGGGTACTCTCTCATTCCAGAGAGCCGATAATTCTACCACGTAAAAAATCATCCAAATGCGTCATTAACTATTCGGTTATTGCACTGAAATGCTTATAAAGCGCATGCGAACAATTTTACTTCTTTGCCTGTATTCCTTATATATCATTCTCTTACACTCTCGTCATTGTGACGTACCATCGGTGTCGTCTGGTTACTTCCTGAAATTTACATATGATTCTTGAAGATGTGTGTAGTGATTTTACAGGTGATATATTTATTTTAGAGTTCGATTTCCGCGTGACTCCGAATTATCCTTAATTTATGGACATGAGTGCATTTTAACTTAAAAAACATCAAGAGAACTGTAGAATGTTACCGCAGTTTCTTCCATTCCTGACCAATTTCACCAGCGATGTTTTAAAACTTAGTTGAAAATGAAAGATACGACTTTTTTATAAAAACGTTTTGAACTTGGAATACAACGAAAAGAATGCATATGAAAATCGCAACACTGCTTGACTGAAAGATTGTTATGAACATGGCTGCCTTAAGAATGTACATGTGCATGAATGCCATAGTTTAGCAACTTCTACTAATATGCTTGCGAATAATATGTTGGCAGGTAACAGATGTAAACATCGAACACGTATGGATAAGCAGTAAAAAGTGGCTATAGTGCAAACTTCAAAATCCAGACTGCCAGCCAAAAAATGAATTAAAGTCCGTCTGTGCTTAAAATATCCAGGAATGATTAATATAATACTCAAAGGGAGTAGGTATGCTGCAAATGTAATTTTTCTTCTAAGATTCCTGCATGTCACATTCACAACTAGTTGGCTAGAAAGTCGCACTGAGGTCAATGACAATACTTTGACTGAAAATGGCCAGGATAACTCTAAGGCTACTATTTCAATCTTTGAGTGACCATGGAGGGTTGATCAACGTGATCTTACTAGATTTAAACTAATAATATAAAAGCTGTAAATTTCTGAAATCTGGAATCACTGAAGTCCCAACGATTCTAGATCTAAAACTTTATATTGTATTATGTAAAAAGGTTTCTGAAAATTATTTGCATGGAATCATTAAAAAGAAACAACTTTATTTGCTCAAAAAACTTTGGTTTAGCTTGAAGGTAATACTGGCTGCATATTGTAGCTATGGCATTGGCAGCACAAATTGAAACTGTAAATTTAGAACACTCTGCATGTTAATATCAATTAGGATATCTCATTTTCAGGCAGTCTCAATGTTTACGACATAACTACATTGAAGGTTTGCTTTTAAGGAGGAAGTCAAAAATTTTAACCTGTAGTGCTAAAGAAGATATATGCCACTGCATGAGAGATTTTTAACCTTCTTAAGGCATTTGCATGAAAAATGTTTTCCTCTCCCTTTAGACATCATACTAGTCTTCACATCTTCTAAAGAAAACATCTAACAAAATTTCTATCTTTAAAAAAACTGAGGGGTTTCAAATAAATTCTTGTTTTTGAACCCACATTTCAGCCAAAATTTATAAAAGATAAACAGTTTTCATTCCCATATATTTTTACATTAAATTCCACTCACACAAAATACTGTTTTACAATTTTTAATTTATATCTGATAACACACAAGGATTGTAAAAAACGTTTGCACACCATACATTAATTCTGAAAGAATCTGTATTACTTGCTTGCATTCCTCAGTACCTAAATAACATCGATGCAAACCAAATACCTCAACTAAGGCAATATTTGTATAGTTTACTTTTCAATACATATATATATTTTACTAGACACAGCTTGTGTTAAATTTTGAGTTTCTTTATTATTATTAATTTTTTTATATTATTTAGCCAAAATATTTTTCCCATGCAAGCCAAAAACAAACTGTGCAATGCAAACTTATCAACCAGAAAAAGTTTAAAATATAATACAATGAATTACGAAGCATTTATGAATAATTTGCATGGGTAATTAAGAGACTCAAAATTGACACTCCCCCAAAAAGTTATTATTTATTTATTTACTTTGTTAAATATTTTTTTAATGTAAATTATTTAAGTTGCTTCATTTCTTGCATGAATACTTTCTAATTCTATATACAGGTAAAATTTCTTGTTCAGTTACAAAGTTGAAATCTTTTAAGGCCTGTAAAATAGCCATATTGAGAATTTTCATTAAATTGACAATTGAAATTTTTCCATTCTTAACAATCTCTTTTCTCTATTGGTTGCAATATTTCCTGGATTTTACAGATTTCAGAATTTGGTAGTTTATTGATGATTGGGGAACTATCATGGCAATGAAAAACTTCTTTATTACAAATTATTCATTTATTACAAATTCTCCATATTTATTCACAAATTTCATTAAATGGAAAATTTCGCTTTTTTTTGCAATATCTGAAAAATTTTCAAATAATTCACGGCTATCATCATAAAATTGAGCTAAAATCCCTTACATATTAATGGTGATGTATCAGGAGATTGGCAAGCAACTAAAAACATGTTCTTCTGCTACATTTTATTTCATTTCTGCTGCGCACAAGTTAAGCTCAAATTATATTAGTTTAGTTATTTATTACACTTAAGCCTATTTTCCACACATGCTTAAAGCTTGTACAGGGCCGACGCTAGACTTTCTGCGGCCCAGTGCAGCTTCTGTGACGCCCATCCCTAAAATCAAAAGATTTTAAATTGTGTTGCTTAGTGCTTTTCTAACTTCTAAATCCTACCACCCAGTGAAACTGCACCAACTCTACCATAGGTCCTGATCTTATGTGAACAACAAATCAGTTATTCTCAATTCAGAAGCACTAAATACAATCTTTTAGCTTATGAGTACCATTTACAAAATTTATTTTTTGGATATGGAAAGAAATTTCCATTCAGTTTCTCTTTATCAACACACTCAATGCATTGAATAATATTATTAAAGGAAACAGAAGGCACGCATTAGTAAACACAAAAGTACGTAAATCTATAATTTATTACAGATTTATATATTTGATAACAAGTTAAATTTTTCTTTATAACAGTATCAAGTGTTATGGTTACATCATAAAACACCACAGAATTAAAAATAAATTTAATATTAATATATGGCATTAGAAGCATTGGTACTTTTCTTTTATGCACCTGCCATGCATTTTGGTGATACAATTGTAATATGTGTGTATGCATTTAATTATTCTTATTTACACACACACACACACATATACACATTCCCGGAATGCTACTTCAGATGATTTCGCCATGTCTTCAATGCCAAAAGCTATGATAGGTACATAATGGAAAAGTACCAAAGCATTGGAACAGATGTGCCAGACGTACCATGTTAATGAAAAGTTACAAAAAGAGTAAAAGTTTACAATTGGGTGCCCTTGTTTTTTTGGCGATTCTTTTTTGACACTAATATCAGCACTTGGAAGGATGGGTAAAAAGTAATCATAAATAATCTCTACATAAACAAAGTTCCAAAGGCAGAGCTAAGTGACATCTTTAAATGGGTGGGACTAAGCTTGTGACATCGCCTTGTGTTCTCTACCGATATAGAAATTAGTATAACAAATTGTTTATATTTAAAATCACCATGATACAATAAGTGAATTCTACCAATTATTAAAATGGTAAATAACATCGCTGTCTCTCATACTTGTATTTCATACAGTTTCAGTACATTAAAAGATTTTTAAGCTTTGGCATTTATACAAATTAAAAAAAAAAAAAAGACTTTTAAAAATTTAATTCACATTATGAAACATTTTAATTTTATCAATTTTACAAATTAGCTTATTGCTACGTAATGACATACCGTCTTAATCTACGTCCCTTACATACCAGTAAGTAGACAATCTTCATTATTTTCAAAAAATTTTAACCTTTGCATTAATAAAAATTTTTTTTTATTGCATATCAAAATTATACACAGCTTTCATATCACTGTTGCTTAAATTCCTAAATCATGTCATATTCTCTGTAGGCACACTAAAATTCAACACATTAATAAATACAAAATATAATTTCTCATAATGAGATAAAATAACAAAATAAATACATCAAATTTGGAACACTAAGCAATGCTTCACACTCACATACACATATTATCAATGAATTCATATTATCAAGTGCAATTGCAATAGAAAACACTACGAATTAAAATAATAAGGTAAAAGTTACTTATAGAATCAAAGTTTACACTTTTGCTACTGCTGAGTAGATCGTCACACTATCAATATATATCATAAAGCATCAGTTGGAAAGCATTATCAACATATAAAAACCAAACAATTAAAAATGCAATTTAAATAAAAAAAAAGACATCTAACATATAATTTACAATTAAAACAACAATACAAATTTAAAATACACAAACGCTATATTAAACATTGCACATAAAATATGTTACATTACTGCTTGGCATCACACACAACCTCCCTTTGCTTCACAATGATCTGTATTTGCTCGGAAAACACCAAAAAAGAACTGCACGAACTTGATGTCCATGTGCACATTGATCTATTTTCACTTGAAAAAAAAAAATCAGAGAATTGCGCAAATTCAGCACTGCACACTGCTTTGGCTTTGCCTTTGGTACACAGCAATCTATTTTCACTGAAAATAAAATCAGAGAACTGCACAAACTCAGCATTGCACACAACCTCGCCATAGCGCACTATCTTGGCTTTGTCCATGTACATAGCAATCTCTTTTCAATTCCAAAACATCAAAGAATTGCACAAACTCAGCATTGAGCACTACGCTAACTTTGTCCATGTACACATCAATCTATTTTCACTTAAAAAAACACCAGAAAATTGCACAAACTCGCCATTACGCACAACCATCCCACAGTGTAGTAACTTGGCTTTGCTTATGTACACAGTGATCTTTTTTCACTTCCAAAAAATCAGACAGTTGAATAAACTTCTATAATAAAAAAAATTTCATGTAGTAACATTTCAACTCAGTTAAAATAGAATTTAAGTTTTCTTCAAATATGAGGCTATAGCATAACTACAACTTGTTTTTAAAAAGAGGCGTAGTGAATATTATGTCATAAAACGCATGTCCAAGCCCGAGATCAGTAAACAACATCTCGACTTGTGCAGTGTCTAATAGGACTGAGCCTGATGATGTTGTTTATAATTTGTAAGAAATAGAATTTACCTAGATTGTTACTTTTACATTTCTTCGGCATTGTCAGAGAACTGCAGCCCATACAGATCTTTTATGCAATTCTAAAAATCCCAGAACAGACCTGCTTACGTCTAATTTCAGTTGCGCTTTCTCCACATAAACTCCGCAAAATATGAATGAAAAATATCTTCCAACGATTTCTGAACACTGTGCTTCCAGAATTCCTAACTTTTTTGGCCCTACATACTTTCAATATTGTTATTAGGGGCAACAGTCATCGTTCAACGAATGACTAACAGGTAAAATGCTAGAAACCTTCATCGTTCAAACGATCATAAGATTTCCAGCAATCCGAGATAATCATCGTCCCAGGCAGAATTTTTCGCCTGATAATCTCCATCAAAGTCTCTTTCGATCTATGTTCCATATCTCTTTTAATCCCACCAAACATCCATTTACCATTCACTTGTCTACCTCTATTATACTTCTTCTTACCAAACTTGTTTCATTAATCTCCACAACCATACCAGGACCTCCGATCATCTTACTCTTTTTCACACATACATTCATACACACTTCTCTATAAAAATTATGCCAATCGACCACAATTTATTCAATTTCACAGTCACCTCATTCATAATCAGATTTGTACCAGCTTCATTCACCCACAAATACGAAAACATTAAAATCTCAATCATACTCATATTACTCTCTTCAAACCATGTACCTTTCCTCACAGAATTGTTACAATGATGAGCATTCGCACCTTTTCCATGACAAACCCATTCGTAGCCACCTGATCTACTCTTTATTACGATCAAATGCACATCTTTCACACAATCAGGACGAACATACCAAGAACTAATCAAACCTGCATATATACAACAATTGATAGTAGCTCTCTTACCCATTTTGCTCCAATCCCTAAAAAAAAGCATATTAATTTTCTCAGATATTCTACTTTGCTAGATGATGGAGAACGATGGCACTAGGAATACAGATCAAGCGGGCAACTAACAGTAAAATGAAATGCTCAAGCATTTACAAAAACAACCAATAAAATTTACATTCAATTTTACATAAATTACTCACGCTATCACAAAAACAACTAATAAAATTTACATTCAATTTTACATAAATTACTCATGCTATCACAAAAACAACTAATAAAATTTACATTTAATTGTACATGACTTACTCACATAATCACAAAAACAACCAATAAAATTTATATTTAAGAAAATGACAATGATGACATCATATAAGTTTAAAACACAGTCACGGTAAACAAAAACCTTAAATAAATGAAACAATGAGAAAACAAATGCGCTTACCATTCGAAAAAGGGAAAACAAGGTTAAAAAAGTAAAAAAGTAAAAATTTAATTTTTAATAAAAGGCACAGAAAAAATAAATAAAATAACCTAGCAAAATTATAAAACATAAGTCAAAACTTTTAAAAGAGTTGTCAAATAAAATTAAATCTCTCCAAAACTGCATGATTGCCATGCTGCACAAAAAATTCACAAATCTGGCATATGGTGCATCTGGCACATCTCTACTGAAGCATTTCTTGTTAGTTACAAAACTTATGAAAAACTGTATAAAATTACAAATGAGGCACATTATCAATTATATAATTCAGAGATATTATTAACAAAATTTGGTGGCCATCTCTCTTTTAAAAAAATTTCACTGAAGTCTGAAATTAAACTGGATAATTCATATTTTTAAGTCAAAATAAAGATCACTGCACTCAAGATATATAACATAAGCAAAAATTTATACAAATTATCATTTAATTATAAACTGCATTAATTACTAAAACTTTAATACATAAGTTCTAAAATGCTACAATATATCCAATAAAAATAAGAAACCAAACATTCCAAAATACATAATATATGGAGTTAAAGATACTTTTTTTTATTAATTATGCTAATGCTGCAAATTTTCATAATTATCAGCTGGATAGCTTATAAACTGTATGCATTTCAAATTCTATCAGCTTAAGAAATAACTGGAAAGTGAAATAAATATTTAAAATATAAATATGCTTCTATTCCTTTCAAATTGCTCGATTTTGGAGCAGTAAATAATATAACACTGGAAATAATCCATAAAGACACATGGAAAATAACAAATTATAAAACTTATATTACGCATACCGGCAGTACTTGGCTTTTGTATGGATCATACATGAACTGTAATGTAAAAAAAAAAAAAGAAACTCAAAAACTTACTATAAACATTTTCTAATGTAAAAATTATAGTCTATTAAATAAGAAGTAGAAGAAAAAGTGAACAGCAAATTAATAAATGAAACACTAAATTATAATGATTACTGGTGAAAATTTCAATCTGATTAACAAACTGAATTATTAGACTCAATAAATAAAAAAATCAAATTTTTAGATTTAATAAAATGAAATTTTAAAAACAGAGGAAAATGTTTTACAAAATATCATTAATTTGAAATAAGGGAAAAACTATTACATTAATTAAGAATTGCTACTAATATTTTAGAAAGAATAATATAAATTGCTATTATGAATTTATGCTGCCATCTGTCACATGGTACCTTTAATATTTTGTCTTTCGTACATATTTCATTTCCTGTGCAGTAAGAAAGATTAAACCTAATAACTCTAATAATAATAATAAGTAGATGCCTAATAATCCTGTGCTGTAAAAATAATTTCAATTAAATGCATAAATATTTGTAAACCTCACTTGCCTCTAGATTAGATTAAATGGAATGAAAAAACTTTGTTCAAAAAGAAATTCGGAAAATTGCAAAAACTGCTGGAAAGTTGTATCAGTATCACGGCTCAAATCTAATAATTCAATGATATATATACACATACAAAACCTATTAATTTTATATATATTTGCACATCTTGTAAAAAAAACAATTATATATATATATATATATATATATTAAATACAATAGCTAAAACGGCACATTTGAAAGATCTTGTGGGAAGGTTTCAAATTCTTGGATAACATTAGTAAGTTTACATTTATGATACTTTTAAGCATTATAAAAGTAAATTATAAACAAAATTCATGTTTACTTAAAAACATACCAATTTTCACAGCATCTGAAAGTTGAAAATAGTTATTTTTAAACTCAGCCAATGCTCCATTTATAAAAATAAATTATTTTTTGTAGGAACTATGCTCTTCAAAAATCAACTTAAATAAAAATGGGAAAGTTCAAAAGCAAAGTCATGCATTTCATAGTTGTTCAAAGAAATTCTTTTTTTGCAGTTCTCAAGGGCTGTTAAGGGAAGGAATGGAAACTCTGATTATTCTTAGTCTTGTGAAGTTGGCATATTGATAATAACCTACCCTTCTTAAAATTCGTCCAGTCAGAAAAATGGTTAAAAAAATTACATACCTTAAGTAATGAGATTTCTTTGTTTCCATAGAACATAATATATTGGTAAGTAAAAGTTCTAACTAAGCTAATGTTTCTTGAAAAGACAAGAGGCCTTTTACTGTGTGAAGCCAAACATATAATTTCTTCAAATTCTTTGTCAAAATGAACTGCTATGTACATAATTCATAAGATTTCCCTCAGATGTGGATATTGTTCCTTGAATCAGCATTAAAAATTAAGTTTTACAAGGAAATTTTCTCTACTGTAACACAGAAATAAGCAAGAGTTGCAACACAAAGTTTGTATAAATGACTTTTAAGACAGATGAGATGTTTCTCCTGTGTGAAGAAGTATATGCGTATTTAAATTACTTCTTTGATTAAATGACTTATTACATATTTTACAGACATGAGGTTTTTCTCCTGTGTGAATACGCATATGTGTACTTATGTACTCCTTTCGCGTAAATGATTTGTTACATACCTCACACACATGTGGTTTTTCTTTTGTGTGACTAAGCATATGTTTATTTAAACTACTCTTTTGATTAAACGACTTATTACATACTTTACACACATAAGGTTTCTCTCCTGTGTGTATATGCATATGCATATTTAAATTTTCCTTCTGACTAAATGCCTTGTTACACACCTCGCACACATGAGGTTTCTTTCCTGTATGAACAAGCATATGCTTGTTTAAAGCTCTGAGTACTCTAAATGATTTGCGACATATTTCACACACATGAGGTTTCTCTCCTGTATGAATAAGTACATGCTCCTTTAAAATACGTTTTCGGTTAAATGCTTTGTTACAAAATTCACACACAAACGGTTTCTCTACCGTGTGAACAAGCATGTGCTCCTTTAAACCACTTCTCATATAAAATGACTTACTACATACCTCACATACATGTGATCTCTCTCCTACATGAATAAGCACATGCTTGTACAAATTACTTTTCCGATTAAATGACTTCTTACATACTTCACACACATAATTTTTCTCTCCTGAGTGAATAAGCACATGCTCATTTAACCTACCCTTATGATTAAATGACTTGTTACATACCTCACACACATGAGGTTTCTCACCTTTGTGAATAAGCATATATTTGTTTAAAATAGCCCTATAATTAAATGATTTACGAAAGACTTCACACATGATGTTCCTCTGCTATGTGAATAAGAATGTGCTTGTTAAATTAATTGGTCAGTTGTAAACATCACCCACAGGAAGTTTTTCTCCAGTATGGGTATGCATGTCTTCTTTTAAAAATAGTGCTTTTTCCAAATGATTTGTAACATATATCCTAGAACATGAAGATTCTGCTTTCTATAGATATAAGCTAACAGCCTTGGTATGTATCTTGCTATATTCATCAGAAGACATTCATGTTCTGCATGGATGTGAAGTAGGTTACTTAACAGAAATTTTACTTAAAGTCGTTCTTGTATTCTTCGTACTTCTTTTTGATATTTTGAATAAGCACATAAGTGATTATTTTTATAAAAGTATTAATACATACTGTGCATGAGAGTCATTAACGTGTGATATAAACATCCCTTGACTTCCTGCAACACTTCATTAAAAATTGTCATATTTCACAAAAATACAATTTCTTGCCTGGGTACATATAATTATGAATTTACACAACTATTTCTAATTATGAATTACAAGATAACAATTAAATGAAGTTTTGATTTTTCTAGAATCGTTAGCTGGTGCGTAACAGTTAAAAGAAGTTAGTTATTTAAAAGAGCAAACAGAAAAAAACTTAATTTGCACGAAAAACACCTTTCTGATCCTTCCCTACTTCAATACTGTTGTAATACACACATACAAAACATTGCTAGATTTTCCAAGTACTGTAACCTGTGTTGCCATACAGAAATCGCAATAAAAACATTGCTAGAAAATGCTGAGAAGAGGAGGGTCAGTTACCTCACATAGAGTAGAAAATGTCTAAATGTCTGACTAGTTGCGCAGAAACATGTTTCCGGAATCTGTGTATTAGCATAATTTCATTGTGGAAAGCACTGTGGTTAAAATCACTTAGAAAAAGACTGCAAGCAGCCCAGAATGGGGCAATTAGACAAATTTGCAATGCACCCTGGTATGTTAGGAATAGACAGCTCCACAAGGAGCTAAAACTTGAGGAACTCAAGGATTATTACAGCCGCCTATCGCGGAATTTTTATGACAAGCAGCAGGCTATTGACAATCCTGCAATAACTAAGTATAACTATGATGTAAATAATCCTATGAATATTAAGCGCCCGCGGGCCATTATGTGTGTTAACCTACCTTAATTTCTGTGTGTAATGACTGATTATTATTATCCATATATAATCTACAAATTTCTGTACTGTTATTGTATTATATATTATTTTTTAAGTATCATGCATGTTGTCAGTTTAGCGGCACCAAAGTAGCGCACTTACCTCTTTTGTTTTGCCATGTTTGTCTATGTTCTCTTTCCAGCTCTACCACTCGACAGCTTCTGTGCTTGACTGGCTTTCTATCCAGATTATTGCTTTAAGTTACCGTTAGGAGATATGCTGTTAATAAATTATGTACCATTACCTGATAATTATGTATATCCACAACATTTTAAGATATGTTCATTAGTGCATTCAGTTATAATTCACATATATTCGAAACTATACTGTAATTTGTTCGATGAGGGGTAGGATTAGTAATACCCAGGTACCCTGGTGTCTGGCACCACTTTAGATGGCTTTGAGCACGGTGGTTAGAGTTGATGGAGTAAGCATGATGTCACAAAATTGAAGTCGAAGAAGCATACTTATTATGACTACTATAAAGGTAGTAAAAGTAAGTAACTCTAGTAGCTCTAGACTTATAAGAAGCAGTTTAACCCAAATGGGCTTTCTCCATCGTCTGACGTATTCCCGGCTGTCGCTTGAGCTTAATCGGAGGAGTAGCGAAGGCTTGCAGAAACTTAACAATGGTTGGCTGTTGATCATAATTGTATTGAAGTTGCTCAGCGAAATAAAAATGGGACAATGCAGTGGTCAAGGATACAACAATCATTCCGGCTGTGCACCAGGTCATGTTATATTTCACAGATAAATGCCTTAAGAACTATAATATGAACAAAACAACTATAATTTACATAAGGTCAGTAACATATTATTCCACTAGTGTACAGCTTGTAACATCTATTATCGTGATATTCTCATCGTGTTCTATCATGTCGACTGCGTTACGTGAGAGAGGGAAAAACCACGCGCCGTCCGGCTTAAAAGCGCATGCTTGGACACCCGACCATGTTTGAAAACAAAATGGCGGTAGATTGGCATGTCACCATGGAGGTTGGAATAGATGGAATATGCTTCTGTGTTGGAAATCACCCTCTCTCTCAACGGATTTGAAGAGGAGAGATTGATGAATCCTTTTCCCAGCAGTATAAAATAGCTGAAGTGATTCTTAGCGGTTGTGTACGCGAGTGTGTGCCACGGTAATGTTAAATTCGATCATTTCAACTGCATAATTTCTTAAGCTTTAAACGGTTAGTGGATCTCTTCGTGATTTATATGAATACCTGATGTTGAGCATCAGGTAGGTGAGCGTGAGCTCTCTTCGAACCTTACATAGAACGTATTTTTTGATAAAGTTGAGTTATTCGTGGGTTAAAGAAACGACATAGTCCAGGTTAAACAAAAAGATATATTGGGAATATTAGGTTACTTGGGAACAAGCAACCACAGCAATGCAGACCAGATAGGGAGCGAAATGACAACAGCTCACCTCCTGTTGCCAATTTTCATAAAGTAAATATTGGGACTGGCACATATACACATATTTTTAACACGCCCCCTTGCCAGTCACATTATTTGCAAGATATTTACATACTTCCACAAAAATTAAACACGCTGTGGTTGTACGCATTTACAGAAAAACAATGTAGCTGCTATTACATGCATAAACACTATCGACCTCTACTTATGAATTACATCATTAAATAAACACATATTAAACTATACTAGGAAACACAATGTTTACATGAAAACAATTAAGAAAAATTTGTATCTAGGCTTCTTTCTGAATTTTTAAGTCAAGTCTCTACACAGTCACTATCACAATGGTTTATGTTCAGTCATAAACTTCAAAGGAGATCATGTTTACATGCAAGTCCCAGCATAGTTCCTGTCACGTAAAAGTTTTTTCGAGGTCTGCTTAGTTAAGAGATCAGCGAGATTTTCTCTGGATGGCACATGATTGAATATAATTTCATTTTCTTTCACCAAGTCTCTCAGAAAGTGAAATTTAATATCGATATGTTTACTTCTTTCAGAAGTAACATGGTTCTTGGCTAAAAAGATTGCTCCCTGGTTGTCGACTAGCACTTTTTGAGGTGAAGCAGCTAATTCACTACAGATTTCCTTGATCAAATTTTTAATCCATAGGATTTCCTTGGCAGCGTGACACATTGCCACATACTCTGCTTCTGTCGACGATAAAGCTGTTGTGGATTGCTTCTTGCTCGACCATGAGATTGGAGCACCTGTGAGTAGCATTATATAACCACTGTAAGATTTACGGTCAGTTCTGTGACCTCCCCAGTCAGCATCTGAGTAGACTTGAAGTGGCTCACCTGTCTTCTGGAATATCAACTTTCTGTGTTGTGTTCCCTTTAGGTATCTTAGAATGTGCTTCACACCTCTCCAGTGTTCTTTGGTGTGTTTTTCATTAAATTGGCTCATGTAGGTGGAAGAATAAGCCATGTCTGGGCGAGTACCACAGGTCAGATAAAGGAAACTTCCTATAGCTTGTCTGTAAGGGATTTCCTTGCTGTTTTCTTTGATTTCCTCCCACTGTTGTTCATCTACCTTCTTATATTTTATGCTGGGTCCAATGGCATGGATGCACATTTTGCTTCAGTCATTTTAAACGTTTCTAGGATTTCCGATACATAAACGATTTCATCTAGTGTTACCCATTTTCTTCTTTGCATATTCTTATATTTTATGCTGAGGTCCAATGGCGTGGATGCACATTTTGCTTCAGTCATTTTAAACGTTTCTAGGATTTCCGATACATAAACGATTTGATCTAGTGTGTATGATCCATTTTCTTCTTTGCATATTTCCCTGGATAAGATCTGGCTTGCACGGCCTAGGTCCTTGACATTGAACCCTTTCTTAATGCTTCCCTAGAATTCATTAATCTCTGGCATGTTTCCAACTATCAGGAGGTCGCCAACATAAACTCCAATTATGATGTTCTTCTCATGACAAAAATAAATACAAGGTTCTGCACTTGATCTTTTCGATCCATACTGGATCAGGAAGTTGTTCAAGCAAGTATTCCATGCACGTCCTGATTGTCGAAGACCGTAAATGCTTTTCTTCAGGTGGCACACAAGGTGTTCTTTCCCTTTCCCAATGCAGCCTTCTGGATGTGCCATATATATGTCCTCTTTTAGGATTCCATTAAGGTATGCAGCTGTCACATCCAATTGGTGAACATCTATGTTTTTCTCTGCAGCTACGGCAAGCAGTAACCTTATAGATTTAAGTTATAGATTTAAGTTTGATGACTGGTGAAAAGGTGTTTTGAAAGTCCACTCCAGGTATTTGCAGATAGCTTTTTGCTACCAATCTAGCTTTGAATTTTGCTCGTTTCCCAATCTCGTCGTTTTTCTTACGAAACAACCATCTGGATGGTATTACTTTCTCTCCTTGTGGTTTCGTAGTTAGTTCCCAGGTTTGAGCCTGAGTGAGGTTTTGAATTTCTGCCTCCATGGCTTTCAACCACATGTCAGCTTCGAGTGATTTCAGGACATCTTTTAGAGTTACTGGATCCTTTTCTTCAGATTGTTGTATTTCTTGGGCATTGTACAGATAAAAATCTTCGAAATGTTTAGGAATTTTGGTTTTTCTTTTTTCACATTTCTCACTCCCATGGGTAGGATTTCTGGCTGCTGCCTCGATTTCAGGGTCTAGGTTGTTAGCAACGTCTTGTATCTCTGTAACTGACTGGCCTTCATCTTCGTAATCTGGAGTATTTCCAAGCTGTATGTCTGGGCATCTTTCGAAATTTTGGTCAATAGGATCTGTATTTAGACGTTCGGTTTCATTTAAGTCATTTACTTCAGGAGTTATATAATGATGTCAGAGATGAGTCACAAGCTTCTGTTTCGGGTAGGTCCAAGGGATATTCTGATTCAAAATCTTCAATTTTAAGAGTAGCTTCTTCTGCAGAATTGTCACACTTGTTTAGTTTTAAGGGGAAAACATTTTCTTCAAAAATGACATCTCTGCTGACAAAAAATGTTTCTTCTTCATGTCATACAATTTGTAGCCTTTAACGCCTTTAGGATATCCCACAAAAACACATTCTCTAGCTTTGGGATCAAGTTTGCTTCCTCTTGAGTGTGAGCGAACATGACTCCAGGTTCTGCATTCGAAAACTCTGAGGTGGTCTGTTTTGCTTCCAGATCCTGACCATCTTCCTTCTGGAATATCGCCATCAATTGCCATGGATGGGCGCTTGTTGTGGAGACAGGCTGCAGTAGCCATTGCTTCAGCCCAAAACCTGTGATCTGCTCCTGACTCGATAAGCAAACATCTTGTCGTATTTATCAATGTTTGGTTCAGTCTTTCTGCCAAACCATTTTGTTGAGGTGTGTCGGGTACAGTTAGTTGCCTTTGGATCCCATGCGCAGCGAGGTACTTGTTGAATTTTCCACTTATGTATTCCCCACCATTGCCACTTCTCAAGAATTTGATTTTCCTGTTTTGGAGATTTTCTACCATGCAACGGTATTCCTCAAATTTTTCTAGTACTTCACTTTTGGCTTTCATAGGGAATGCTGTGGTATAGTGAGAAAATTCATCCGTGAAAGTCACAAAGTAATTTGAGCCTCCAAAGGAAGGGGGAGAAATTTTACCAACAACATCTGAATGTATCACTTCTAGGATGTCTTTAGCTTTTGTACTAGCAGCTTTTGGAAATTTCCTTTTCATTTTCCCCTGAATACAGACTTGGCAAGGTTCATTTACTAATACTGTTGATTTCAGGTTTCTGCCGATGGGGACAATATTTTTTGTTGTACAAAAATGTGGATGACCAAGTCTACGATGCAGCAAGTCGGCACTTTCAGCTTTCGTAGCTTAGGCAGTTGCCATCTTTTCTTCGATTATGTATAGTCTTCCTTTTTTTTTCTCACCAGATAAAAGAGTATCTCCATTCTTACCAATCACTTTGGCTTTGTCTTCAGCAAATTCTACTTTTAAGCCTCTTTTTTCAATTCAACCAATGGATAATAGATTTCCTCCTAGTTCTGGAACATATAGGACATTTTCAATAGTGACGTTTTTTTCCCCATCTTCTTCTCCAACAGAAAATGAAATATTTCCAATTCCAATGACCTTTATTCTTTCTGAATTAGCAGCTTCAACTTCAGATGTGTACTTCTTAAGGTCTGAGAATTTTCTTTTATCAGAGGTCATGTGTTCTGTAGCTCCACTGTCTAAAATCCAAAGATTACTTTTTCTTGATTTTTCTTCGTTTGCCAGAAGTGCAATGCTTGTCTTGAGGTCAACTGCAGTTTTGGCGCTGATATTTGCCCTCTTCACAATTTTTAGATATGTGCCCCCACTGGCCACAGCTGAAACATTTAGTACTTCTTCTTCTGTTAGTTTCTTCTTCATTTGGCCTTTTAGCTGCATACTTCTTCATGGGTTTTCCAAATGCAGGCTTCTTCTGGTTGGTGGCAAAACCTTTAGTGTGAAGAGCTTGTTCTTCATGATACACTTTGGCTGGACTCTGATTTCTAATTATACGTTTTTTCTTCTACAAGTAGCCTTGGTTTCACGATCGTAGTTGTCAGATTTGCTTCATCTTTTTCCAAACTTAGGATGAGCGATTCATAACTTCTAGGCAGTCCCAATAGCATCACTAGGGCCACTTTTCTATCTGTGAATGCATATCTTACATTAGCTAATTTTCTGTGTAAGCCCATTAATCTTGCTAGATAGGATTGGACGGACTCATTTGGCTTCATATTTATGTTAAAGAATTCTCTCATAAGTTGCAGTACATGAAGCAGACCGAATTTTGTATGCATTTCTTTTAAACAGTTTCAGGCGTCTCTGGCTCTCATACAATCTCCAATATTATCTAGAAATGTATCTTCAACTATGAGGAATAATAGGGTAAGAGCTTCATCATTCTTTTTTCTCTCCGCTTCATTCATTTCTATTCCATATCCGGGTTCTCAACATCTTTTCTGTACTAGCACGGCACGCAAACGGATACACCATGTGTGATAATTATCGCCGTTTAGTTTCGGCATTTTATAATCTTCAGATGTCATTCCTCAAGTAAATGTATCGAGCTAAATTCACAAAAAATATTTTTGTTTGCTTCGTCAAAGGATGGTTATCCACTCACTTCAGATTCACAACGTGGTTAGGTTTCGGCGATCCCCGAGGTTAGGCTTCGGTGCGATCTTCAATCCTTGATCATAATGGCGTTTCCTTTAGAGCTTTTCGTGCTGATAACGTGATAAAGTTGAGTTATTCGTGGGTTAAAGAAACGACATAGTCCAGGTTGAACAAAAAGATATATTGGGAATATTAGGTTACATGGAACTGGCAACCACAGCAATGCACACCAGATAGAGACCGAAATGACAACAGCTCACCTCCTGTTGCCAATTTTCAAAAAGTAAATATTGGGACTGGCACATATACACATATTTTTAACATTTTTCTGGCGTCCACGTTCGTGGGTCAATAATTAACAGCTGACTAAGCAATAAAAATATGGATCTGGAGAAATGAATAGCGAAAGGGACAGGATTACGAACGAATTTCACTTTGTGTTGGAACAAAATTAATTCTGCACTTTCGGAAAAAATGCATGTGTCAAAGAACTTCGTTTTTAGAATGTCTTGTTTTTAAAATGTCTCGTTTTTAGAATTACAGTCCAAGGATGAGTTCGAAAGACTAGCAAGTTGATAAAAAGAATTGGAAAACTCTATTTTGCAATCTCAGGATTATTCTGAGCAAAATTATGAGGAAGATTTATCGAAATCCGAAGTATTACGAGCTGATTTCTAAAATAAAAGAATGCATAATCGGAAGCAAAGTTCAGGAATCGCCGACGGCGAAGAATGCTGCCGATAAAAGGCAGTTTAAACTCCCAAAAATTGAGTTAAAGAAGTTTAGTTGAGGAGCTAATAAAGTTCTCGCATTTTGGTCATAGTTCGAAAACAATAACGCCGATGCAAGTTTGCTCGCAGAAGACGGCAGTTCCGATATTTATTACAGGCTGTAGTGCCGAAATCCAAAGCTGCAAGGGTCATAGAATGTTTTCCAGCTCATGCAGCAAAGTACCCAAAGGCAGTGGAGCAACTACAAGAACATTTGGGGAGAGAAGATCGACTAGTGTAAGTTTATGTTCGAGAGCTGAGTATGGTGGTGAAGAATGCTAAGTTTCTACGTCAGCACGTTTTTAAACAAATCTTCCGACATTATGCGATGAACTAGAAATGAAAGTCAGAGAATTAGAATCTTTGAGAAAGACCCAAGGAAAATATAGTGACTTCTAAGCACCTCTCGTCGAATCGTGTCTGCCTGAAAAAGTCCTTCCTGCATGGGAAAAGAGCAGAAATAGTGTTGATTCGTCAAAACGGAAGACAGCTCTCTGAAGAGTTTAATGAGTTTTCCAAAACAGGAAGTACAAGGCGAAGAAATTGTTCCACTCGCTTGTAATGGTTTCAGAGCTAATTCAAACATTCGGAAAAAGGAACCTTTAATAGAAAATTATACTGAAATACCTTCTACCGCAGCCTTCATGAGCATGAAATCAAGGTAACTGATTAATTGGAAATTTTAGTTGTTTATTTTGTGATAAAGATCATCAGGAATATTTTATGGCTAGAAACTTGAGTCGAAGATAAGAAAAAGATTTTGATTAAAAAGGGAGCCTGCCTTTGTTGTTTACGAAAAAATCCCATATCCAGAAATTATAGATCTAAAAACAGGGGTATTCAGTGTAAAAGAAATTATTATATTCTCATGTACCCTCATAGAAAATTAAGTGGAAAAGAAATCAAAACAGAAGATATTGAGACTAAGTCTTTATCCAATAACTGTAACGTTAAAAGCGTTTCACTAATGACTTTAGTTTTGAAAATACGAAATCGAAACTACGAAAGAACGGTTGGGGCTATGGATACAGGATCTCAACGCCCCTGTTTGATTAATAGAACAATTAGACATCTTAATTTGAAGCTCAATCGTAACAGGAACTCATTCACGGTCTTTCAGGAGGCAATGAGTCTAAACCCCGTTTGCATGATGTACATGAAACCAAAATTAGTAATATGCAAAACATTTTTTTTTCTTAATATTTCTATGTTATTAGCAGATAAAATTTGTAGATTCGCTACAAGAGTTACTGATACTGCAACAATTTTAAAATTAAAAGAAAGAAATTTGTTAGCACCTGATTTAAGTCTTAAGGCCCGTTTTCACTACTGCGTATGTGTTGCGATGCGTATGCGTTTCTCCAATCAGCGAGCGAATTCATTTTGATTGACATCTGGTGTCCATCGATGGATGACGGAACGGATGAAGTTCAACAAAGTTCAACTTCCATGCGTACGTCTGAGGAAGCTTTGGGGGTCACGTTGTAAAAAAGGAGCAATCAGGCGTTGTCACCAAAAACTAATGGCGGCAGAAGTAGCGATGAACCCTGGTTCAGGGAAAGAATGTTTTGCTAAAAATACTTATTCCTGAATTAACATTATAGCGAGAAATCTGCGTACTGAGACAGCAATCAGCTGAATTTAGTTAAAAAAAGATAAGAAAAATAACATAACTGCAACTACAGTACTTGTTCGTCGAGAGCAGTGATTACCGTCAAGGAAATCAGGCGCAAGAAATATAATACCAAGTTCATGTAATAGGAAATTTTGTCTTGAAATTATTTTCTAGTTCTCGATACACATTTACCATGATAATGAACATCTGACTATATCAAACTGCTATAGTAAATCAGATATGGCATGAAAAAATTTCTTACTTTTTTCTTTTGAAACAGGTAAAAACTAAAAACGTTAATTATAAATTGAATTTAGTAGCCTTTTAAATATTCCACTGAATTAAAGAGTACGTTAAAGTTGTATTTCTCTATTTACAAATATACCTTTTTGGCTAGCATATACTTGTAAGCACATGGAATACATTTTTAGCAGTCTGTTTGACTTCAATTGGAACGCCGCTTTAAAAAATAATGTTTTTTGTAAGTAATGTCCTAGAAGCTGAAGAACAAACTCTGGTGAATTTTTTAGATGATGGCGCAGTGAAGTAGAACCAAAAAAATTTAGTTTTATGAATTCATTTACTTGATAATGTGCATAAGTCAAAATTACTAATTACTTTAGTGTGGTGATAGCGTAGTGGTAAAGCTGAGGGTCGAATCCCATACTCTTTTCTCTACCCTCTTTGCAACTTTCTCAGCTCCGTGTTCCAATTTGATCAATATTTGTGTTTTAAAATTTATTTCTATTGTTATTTACATTAAATATAACGTTTTATTGATCCTCTTATTTACTTAAATTTTCCCCTCCAGAATTTATTTTGAAAGTTATAATATAATACGAATTTAAAATATACTCCTTGTATGTATAAGTATTTTTTTTTCGTTCCACTTTTATGTGAATGTACATACATGTGATGAGACTTTGGGATGCTCCTAGCTCTAAACTTTCAATACTTATAAACATGAGATAGTATTAATGGCCTGAACATTTTTAATAAAACAATTTTTAAAAAACGTATTATAATAATTGCTTTAAAATTCAGTTCTCTCCAGCTGAAGCACAGGAATTAATTAATTAAATATTTCCATTTTATTTATCTTAGGTATGCACACATACATAAAGAGAAAAAAGCTTATCTTTATAACTTCTTCTATAAAAATATATGAATTTAAAATTTATAAATTCAAAACAATATTTAATGGATTATGCGTAAAATGTAACTGCGCATAGTGCATTTTGAAACAAACAAAATTTCTAATAAATTATCCAGCTATGACACTGAAGAAATTGCTGCTAAAATTTTATATACTATCTGTTTTCTCGCCAAATTTGCGCACATTTTAAAAATATACGATCTCACATAGCAGTCAGCGGCATACAAGCATAGCACATTTTGTGTAAATACTGTGAACCTTTCTTTACAGTTGCTCTGTATTTTTAAGGTACCAGCTATTTTTAAATGTCTTTAACATTTTTATTTGTTTTGCAGTAACAGTACATTTTAGTTTTCATTATATATTATTTCGTTAACATTTAAGTCTTCTAGAAACGGAAAGAAATTTTTAAAAATTACTGCAGCTTCTATGCAGTTAGAGATGTTCATAATATGCATTATAACCTTACGTATCTAAAAATTGCTAACTTGCTTTACTTTCACAGTTCATAAGCAAAACTAAAAATTTCCAATAACATCGAATTTAAATATTTTAAGAGTCCGAATCCCGTAAGTTAAATCAGAGACCTCTGGTGGCAATGAATGCAATTGTCCACCGAACTTCCGCAAGCGTAAATCCAGCGCAATAGTGTAAACGGTTGTCCGTCTGCGTAATGCGTTTCTCCCAGTACGCTACGCTTTAAACTAATGGAAACGGGGCTTTAAAGAGACAGAAATAGATTTGCTCCTTGGAGCTGATGTTGCAGGCAATGTATTAATTGGTGTATCAATTAAATTGAGTACTGGACTAATTCTAATCGAAACTAGATTGGTTACACTTCAACTGGAAAGGAAAAGACATCTGATAAATTCAGATCATGTGAACAGTCTGTGTTATGTGAGAACGAGAATAATTTTCTTAATATTGGACCTTGTGTTTTATCTCTGCATTCTGCAAATTACAGTATTCGTGAGTTTTGGGATCTTGATGTTATTGGTGTCAGGGATCCATGTGAAGGTGATTATAAGAAATTAATTTTTCGGATGCAATGTGTCACTCTCAAAATAATTTGATTATTTATCCTAATGGAAGGTATGTAGTCTTTTTACTATTCAAAAATGAAACCTTTTTGCCGAGTAACAAAGAATTGACTTTGGAAAGGCATAAGAAAATGTGTGAACGGCACAGCCAACTGAAGGATACCTAAATGATTAAATTTTTATGTTTAAGGAATAAGAAAAGCTAGGAATTATTGGGAAGGTTTAGGAGGAGAGAGTAAAAGAATCCGGACACTATTTACTTCATCGACCTGTAAAGAAAATAGCCTAATATAAAAAATCAGACAGTATTTGATGCCTCAGCGAAAGAAGCAAGTTAGCTATCTTTAAATGAACTGTTGATTAAAGGACCAAACCTAATTGAATTAATCCCCGATATAATAAACAAATTTAAGTTGTATCCAATAGGATTATCGTCCAACGAAGAAAAGCCCTTCTTACAATTAAGTATTAATCCACAGCACACATATTGTTTCCCTTATCGTTTGTCAGTGCGGTTTATCGTTGTTCGAAATGCTAGGACAAATGTTCGAATAAGTGACCTCAAAAGATAAGAGCACTGCACATGTATCTTTTAGGTTTCTTCGTGAAGAATTGGGTGCGCGTAATACGGCAAATATACCTAAACATTTAAAATGTAGCTTAAAATTATAGGTGCGAATTATAAGCGGGAAAATGCAGTATTTAATAAAAGAGTAAATATTATTTTCTTTTGTACGAAAAGAGTAAAGGAAGTGTTTTTTATGGCAGATTATAAAGACAACTGTAGACTTAAAAGCAAAGATGAAATAAAACAGCAAAATTAAGAAAAAAAAGAGAGTCCACGGTATAATCTATAAACCTATTTTGCATATCGCCTCCCAATATCTCTTCCAGAGTGATCCAGCATTAAGTGTAGGGCAATGACTCAGATTTGAGGCATCTAATTTCTTCATGAAGGTTGCACAATTTACGGTTTGGGGTTGTGATAACATTCATTGGATGCAGATGTTTTAAAAGGCAGCATGGCCAATAACAAGACAAAAGACAGCAACAGATTTCCTTTTGTACCGTAAAGGAATGCCAAAAATTCAGTTAATATATACTTTACAATTGTTCCTTTCGGTAACATCTTTTCAGAAAGCTTCTCTGTAGTAATTTTTATTACTCTTTTGGCAATATAAAAAAAGTGGATGTGTTTTTCATTTATTTGGAGAATGTTGTCCTCTTTTTTTGCCAACAAATCTGCCTTATCATTTCTATGAAGGGCAAAGTCTGAAGGTATCTATTGCATGCCAACTTCTTTGCCCTCCCGAACTAAGTTATTTATAAACTGCCGATCTTTTTAAACATCAGCAGACATTGAGGATTCAAAAGAAGGAATATCTAAAAGAGCAGCTTTAGAATCAGGGAGTAGGAGAACCTTTGCAAAATGTTCAAGTTGACACTGGAGTTTGGATAAGGCTATGCGTGTGACCGTGATCAAAAGCATCAAAAGCGGGTGCAATGTAAATATACCTCCTAGCCGTGCACCCTGATACCGCAGAAATACGGCTAATTGATTTACAAACACGACATATGTCGCCTACAGAGTTCTTCTCTGCGGTTAGAGGAAGTTTTTCAATCGCGAAAAATTTTAGGTACCATATTTCAACACAAACATCCATTTTGATCGTTCCCGAATCCATTAAGACGATTTAATTTTGCTAGACATCTGCGCGTACGGATAAAATAAAACACACATTTTTTCAAACTGGACTGTAAAATGGATTTAAAATCGACTGAAAAAAGACTTTTTTCGTGACATCTGTATGTTCGTACTTTATGTATATATGTATCTCGCGTAACTCGGAAACGATTACCCGTAGAACGTTGAAATTTTGTATTTGGGACTGCTATAACAACTAGCTAGGAACCTCTCTTTTTTACTGAAATCGGCAGAATTAATTTTCTTTTATATCTGTAACATACTATATATAAACATGAGTTATTAAAACTAAATATATAAATTATTTACTTTATAATAAGTTAAATAATATCAGTTATTCCCTAAACCAGACAAACCTAAACAAAAACAAAGACTTATTTGAGGCTTATAGTATTTCAGGATCATCTGCTTCAGCTATGTCTGCTAGAAAGGATTTTTGATAAAGAAGAATTCAGTTCAGAAGATGCAAGATATAAATGTAAATATGACATCAACAACAAATCTTATTGTTTCAATGATACATTACACATAGTTAACATAATCAACTCTGCAGTGCTTAAAAGTGATAAAATATAAAAGTCATTTTATACACATTTGTACTGATGGTAATTATTATTTCTTTAACGAAGAATTTCTGTTTCATTGATGTTGTTCAAAGCGTATAAATTATATAGAAATCCATTTGTATTAAGGAGTGGCGCTAACCTTTGTGTCCCTTAATACAATCTTTGCCGCATCTAAATTCTCCCGTGTTGGACGCATGAAGTTTTAGCTACTCTAAATTATGCCACTCAGTAAGGCCTTGGTATCCCCCTTTTTCCTCTCTCCATCTGTGTTTTCCAAATTTATGTTTAAAATTTATGTTGTTATATAAGAGCTGCATTAAATGTTAAAAACCAGCAAATATTATTTCAGCATTTTATTTTACATACCGTGTTTAAATTTAAATCAGGCATAATTCTGAGATAAATTATTGAGATTCCCAATTCTCAATAATTCATTCACTGTAATTAAATCGGAGTTTAACCGGAAGAAATTACATTGGCGCCTGTTAAACATTTTTAATCCGAAATGTCAGCAGGGGAGTGCTGGCGGTTCCTATGAGCTTCTTGTCGAGCATACTTTCGTTGTGCTTATAGCATGTGCATTTCCGGTTGTAATTTTAGTTTTAGGATACAGCTTTTGTGAATTTGTGGTTAGAATGCACAAAGATGCTTTGCCTCGGCTCCTGAAAACGATTTCCCACCGCTTCCGGCTAGTATTAGTGTATTAAAACATGTTTCAACCCTCGCCAGATAGTAACCAACCGGATATGGATTATGATTACTATATTATTCAATATTATGATGAAAAATACAGCGGACTTTGGATTAATGATCACTCGGATTACAACAAATTTCAAGAATTAGTGCTTCTATTACCACTAGCAAGCGAGATCAAACAGGATATTGAATTCTCTACGAATATGAGTAATCGATTGGGCATGGAACTGCATCAACACATGAACCATAATCTTAAAAATCTACAACGGAATCAGAGCTTCAAAAGAAGAGGAATCTACTACAGCATATTCAAGGTAAGTTGAATTCAACGTAAGTCTTTATTTCGAAGTTATTCTTCTTTTGAAGTTAGTTTGAAGCGAAATCATTCATCTTTGAAAATACTAAGCTATGTAAAAATGCGAATTACTAAGAATTCTGTTTCTGATAGTGCATTAAATAGTGTGATTAGCAATTCTTTTAATCATGTTGAAATAATAAACGAAACGTGTAGCCGTGAAACTGGTAAAATTCGTCAAAACTCTAGGAAGATTATGAAAAAAGGGTACATACATGATTCTCGAAACGCTGAAGGTTGTATTACTTCGAGAAATCCGCTGAGACCAGCTAAGCTCATTAAAAGTAATATTGAGATTCCTATTCAAAATAAATTTAGTGAGTTAATTATTGATAGTATGCAAATTATGTTTATTATGTTTCTGAGGTTGAAAATATGGATAGTCAGACTGATCAGGTTAACAATTCTGCATGTGTTCAATACCCTAAATTTAAACCAATAATGATGCAGCCAGACGTTAAATATTCGAATTTCTTGAACACGCTTTGATTATTTTAGCAACTCTGCCTCGGATAATCAAACCCTTAATAGTAATCAAATCCCTTGGGGTGATCCTCACAAATTTTCTTACACAGACCCTACACATTACATCTGTTATCCAAAAATTTCGTGCACGTAAAGCACAACTGTACCCCCTTTTTACAAGAAATAGCGTTCCATCTATTGATAAAAAAATTGCTAATTTGTAAATCCATGCCGGCCAACCGGGATAGGGGTTAGCGACGTTGAGTACTGTACTAAAGAGCCCGAGTTCGAATCCCGGAGAAAGCATGTTTGTAAATGTAGAGTGTCCGTGTGGCATGGGGGCACTCTAAATATGCGGAGAGCAAGTACTCTG
>KK119373.1:128974-164374 GCA_000611955.2 Stegodyphus mimosarum | reverse complement strand
CTTTTTTTTTTTTTTTTTTTTTTAATTTCGGCCCGTGAGTCACTTTCAGACTGTACAATTTGCATCAGATTTGAGTTTGAGAATATTGCACTATAGAATAATCACGCATTAAATCAATTCGGCTTCTCTTGAAATCGTGTTACCGTGCAGCGTATAAACATTTCGTTATGTCTTCACTTTTCAAATTTCAAGGCTGGCGACTATGCATACGTTTGCCAACAACTATATTTATCACAAATTCTTATTTTTTAACTTCCTTGTACAAAGTAAAGGAAGTATTGTAATCACAAAAAATTCTGCGTATTATATTTCAACGAAAATATCCATTTTGACCGCTATCGAATGCAATTTAACCACGATTTTGCTTGACATCTGTACGTAAAGACAGAATAAAGGACTGTTTCTCCAAGAGCGGATTACAAAATTGATTAAAAATGGATTCAGAAGACACATTTTCGTGACGTCTGAACGTACGCACGAATGTATCTCGCAGAACTGAAAAACGAGTAGCCTCAGAACGTTCAGATTTTCTATACGGCTGCTATAACATGTAGTTGTGCATCTCCCTTTTTAGTTGCAATCAGTCGCGCCAAAAGTATGTAAATATGTATATATACTCACTCTGTTGCTGCTCGGCTCCGTGAGCTCGGTTTTTTTAATCTTATATATTGGTAAATTGTGCATTTTCTTAAAAGGGATTGAATTATATTGTTCTTATCTTCCGGTTAAGGTTTTGGTAATCTGCATGCAATAGTTGTAGAATTGTCGACAGTTTAAAAGTTGTTTAAATTCGCTTACGCCTAATTTGTTTACCATGAACTTTCAGTTTTGTTCACCAAAAACTCTGCGTTGTTGCCGACCGGTCAAATTGTTTGCTTTTGCGTAGAAACTCTAATTTTAATTGTAAAAATTCTTTTTTTAATTGTTTTAACTGTATTTGGTGTTCTATATTTTTCTATATTTAAAAATTTTTATTAAAGATATTTTGAGGTTTTATGTATTTTTGTCTTTCGCGAAGCGAGAACTGAATTAATTGCATGAGAAATAAATCTCTAATGAAATTCGAGGAAATAAGCTTAAATGAAATGCAGGAGAAAATGCGTATAATTTAATGTATTATTTTATATAATTTAATATAATAATATAATTAGTATAGTAATTTAACTTTTTTAGTATTATGCGTTTAAAATAATGAGCAGTATCTGACAGTATTCTAAATACTACTAAACGGGAAATACTAATGAACTACCATAACATCTTATTTGAGAATAGATATGCTAGTATTTGCGTCTAAAAAATTCTAATAAAATCTCATTTTATTATTCGGGGCTTTTTTTACATTTAAAATGAAGTGTATAAAATAATTTACTATGCTTTTATTTTGAAAGTTTACTGTTATATTCTTGTGAATTTAGAAAGTAATTAGTAAATAAGAAAATTATTTTACTGTCATATTCTTGTAACTTTAATTACAGGAAGTATACCGAGACACTCCAACCTTAGTACATTCACCCCTCGGATGAAAAAGGAAGGTAAAATATTGTTACGAATTTCGTGCACATATTAATAATTTTAGTGAAATTATATGAAATTGAAACTACTGAAATTGTAGCATCTTTTGCATAAGGTAACATGAAGTGCTTGAAAAACGGAAATGCTGGAAAAATAAGGTTTCAGGGGCTAGTCTATTTAAAATGTGGCGTGCGTGCGGGTTCATAATAGACTGGATGCACAAGTCCGATAAAATGTTAATAAAATTTATTTTTTTCAAAAGAAATATAATAGAACGCTGGAATTTTCCTCAGAGATATTCGTACAAGTGTTCAAAACATCCCGCAATATAATCAGTAGTTATACTTTAAACAACTAAAAGCGTTAAAATACAACGCGGTGCAAAGCGTTATGTAAAGAGAAAGCTAACTTCGATTTATCTCAGTTCACGCGGTACTACATCTCTCAATAACAGTAATTAAGCAACTAACTAAACAACTGAGCTAAGACGTTCATTCTTCGGTCTTAAACAGTTTTCAATCGGCCGCGCAAGATAGTTCCAGCATTTTCTGCTTCTCGAGTTTTCTGGAAATCAACAAAAGGATGGTATTGCGGTTACAACTAACATGCTAGTCAATTATATTACTTCAATTTAAATACAAATTACCGAGATATCCATTTGCACCTACTCCTGTAATTTTACTTTTCCAGCATAGCTTTCTTGTCTCGCGCTGCGTTGAGCGGGGAAGTAAAACAATTTTAATTACAGTTCTTCTAAAATTAGCTATCTAGATATAAATTCGTATAACACTATTGAGGTAAATGGCTATCTCGCGAATTCAGTGAGATATTGCCAAGTTGGCGATAGCTTTGGAGACTAATGTTTGTCAACTAATTCGGCGAGAAATCTCCAAAAGTCACCAAACCTAGCGACATTTTGGTCCGATCCCTGTATGACTGTAATTGGTATTCTAGTTGAATAATTGTAATTGATCCCTGTATGTAACTGCAACCGTATCCGCCCTTATATATAACTTTAATAATATATGCTTTCCAGTAAATTCGAGAAATAGAAGACACTACAGATTTCCCGGCGGCTGGGGGAAAGCTATATAAGCCTGGAGAGAACATCAGTTCTCGGTTTTCAGTTCACAGTTGTCTTTGGAGTATTGAGATCACCGTGAGACAATAAGCTATGGCTTGGTTTATCCGATTACGGCAAAGCTATCTGACTAAGGGGAGGGATGCGTTCGTGGAGGACTTTCGAGGGAAAACTGGCTGGTATACAAGCTACACATGGAGAAAACCACGAAACCGCCCATGTAGCCAGCCCGTTTGTGGGATTCGAACCTCGGATCTAACTATCAGTGTTCAGCGACTTTACCGCTCGGCGATGGCGGGCGAGAGATTAAGCTATGATCGATTCTGTGTGCATTCAATACATTACGAACCTGTACACGCGCAACAGTACTAATAGCTTCTAACAATTCTTATGCAATTAACTATCTTCTTTAGTTATTCCTCGTCGTCTCGAAATTTCAGATTATATGCAAAGATTCTATCCAAAACCCTTTTTATACGTTTTTATTATGTATTTGAAAAATTAGCTATTTACATGCATGATTTAGAAAAGCAGAAAACGCTGTGACAACTATGGAACTATTATTAAATGTTTGTTCTAACGTGAAAAAAAGTGGCATTTTCTTAAATATAGCTCAATTTCGTTTTAAACCTAGTAAAGCTTCAGTTAGCAAAAAATTAAGTAAAAGAAGATTGACTTACCATAACGTGAGAATATTTCCTTAGCAAAATAATCCGAGAGTCTCGGCTTAAAAAGCAGTTCATTTTGCTAAAATCAGTATTTAGGTTTCAAAGTAAACTCATGATTTCCGGATAATATTAAAAATTAATCTAATTGCATTACTTTATCTTTTCTTTCCGCTAATAATCAAGTCTATAGTTAGTACCGAATATTTCATCTGAGAGCTTACTAGTATGACGAAGGCCCACCAGCATCCGAGTGGTAAAATGGCTGAACACTGGTAGTTACGATCTGGGTTTGAATCTAGACGAACGGGCTGGCTGCATTTACGTTTTCGTGGTTTCCTCATGTGTAACACGTATACGAACCTGTTTCCCTTAGAAAGTCATCCACGAAGGCATCCCTCCTTAGACACATAGCCCTAGTGGGCTTTGCCATGATGAACTAAACCAACAAAACCAAAACAAACTAGTATGACGTAACTTTGAGGAAAATTTCTTCGTTTTACGCCATTTGATTTACGAAATAACAACCAGTGTAAAGTGACTACTACTATGTAAACTGGTAGCTCGACATAGTTTCGAATCAACAAGAATGGGTGTAAAAATTTTCTTCTATGCTTTTTCTCTTATAAAAGAACATAAATGTAAATTAGGTTTTCTTAGAAAATCCTGCATGAAAGCGTACGTTCCCTTTTCATATAGTCTTAGTTCAATTTCGTTTTTCAAATAAAAAAAAAATTGACGTTAAACACATAATTCATTATGCTAGGAACAATATTTCCTTACTTTAACCTATTTTTTACCTTGATATAATAGAATAAAGCGTATTGTTATGAATTTTATAAATAGATAAATGATTTTCATACAATTATATGTGATACTGTTGTATTTTGTCCCGCGTAATACGACATGAAATGTTTGGAGAGAAAAGCAGTGCCGGAAAAGTAAGAATAGAGGGGCAAGTCTATTTAATATTGGGTAATGGCTATCACAGTAATTTGACGATATCTCGCCAAGCTGGTAACGGTTTTGGGGAATCATTTTTTTCACTATATTTAGCAAGAAACCGCCAAAAGTGGGCAAACTTGGCGACCATTTGGCGCTATTTTGTTCCATTCTCTGTATCACCGTAATAGGTATTGTAACTGAATGAATGTAATTGATCACTACTTTAGCTGTAACGGTAATTCGACCGTCATATTGCCTTCCAGTAATTTCGAGAAGGTACTAGAAATATCTCGGCGGCAAGGTGAACACTATATAAAGCCGGACAGAGCATCTGCTCTCAGTTGTAGTTGTTGTTGTTGCGTGTAAAGTATTTCTTTGGGAAATTCCAGAATTCTGAAGTGTTTCTTTTGATAAAATAAATTTTATTAACCTATCATCGGACCTGTGTGCATCCAATCTATTACGAGCCCGTACGCATGCAACTGTACTATATTACGCTATATCCTATACGAAGGGTGAAAAATGTCTTAACGCACATTGTAAATTGCATCAAATTTTAAAACTCCACTAATATACAGTGATGTGTCAAAGGGCATGGGTGAATACTTACATAGTATAAGTTTAACACTTTTTCTAAGTAGGCAAAATGCTACAATTCATTATGGCAAGCACTAGTGACTGGTGACGGAGAGCGGGGACACCTGATGCCTAACATCGTAAACAGGTGTCTGACCCCTGCAATATCCTATTCAAAGCCACACCTCCCAGGGGTAACAAGAATGTCCTTTATGTATTTTGAGTAGTTTATGTATTTCAAGCATAAGTTTTGCATAGATAATGGTTTTTACAATGGTTACAATGGTAGAGGGAGTAAAGAGTGAATGTTTGGCGTGCTTATAAAATTATGAAATGTAATATATATGCATGTAACATGAAACTAAGCATAATATGCAATATATAGGTTGTTTCATATTCATAAGAATGAAACGAATAGCACAGTATAAATTCTGTAATTGATTTATTAAGCCGAAACAAATTAATTCGGAAACTAAAATTATATAAGTTTTATGTGGTAACAGCGAAAAATCTTCCGATTACAATATTGCCACTAGAGGCATTGTTAATTAAAATGGGGCCATCCATGCAAGGGAAAGCGAGTTTTAGAATACGCCGAAACATATTGTCTATCGTCATTCAAAGACATTTTCGCACGAAACTTGGTAAAGAAGCACCGCATGGTTAGAACATTAAGCGGTAGATGAAGAAGTTTCAGGACCTGGTCTGCTTATGTAAAAAACCAGCTTAAGACGAAGAGCAGCCTAATCCGAATTGGGTGAAACGGTTGTTCGGTGTCCCACCAAATCAATGCGTCATGCGAGTTCTGAATTCACTTTGCCTCATGAACGGTGTGGCGTGTCTTACGGAAACGTCTACAATTCTGGCCATTCCTTTCAGATCACGTAGGGGTTAAAACCTTCCAATAATCTGCTGCGTAAAGCTTTCTTTGAGAATTTGCAAGATAAGTTGGAGGTAGATGATTTGGCGAATACACTTGTGTTTACAGATGAAGATCCTTGTCACGCTTCTGGCAAAGTTTATCGCCATAATTTACGATTTGGGGGCACGGAAAATCCACATGGTATAATGGAAGATGAGTATGATTCTCCACAGATGAACGTTTTCTGCACTATTTCCAAGAGTTGTGTTTTTGATCCTCTTTCTTCATGGAAAATTCGATTAACTAGTGCATTTACCAATGTATGTTATAAGAGTAGTTGCTCCCAGAGTTGCAGGAAGCGGTTCCCTGTTGCATAATTCACAAGTGCATATATAAGTAACGCCACATATATGCACTTGCGAATTATGCAACCGAACCGAGGGGTTTAAAAAATGGACCAATCAGCTTCTGTTGCTCTTGTGATGCTAAATCTTTAAAACTGTGTATATGAGCGCATGTTCTTGTTTACGTTTCATTCTGCATTTGTTTTGCAATTGCAAATGTATGGCGTATAAAGGCTGCTATCATTTTAGTTGAAAATCTCGTAGTGCTTTCATTTTATAAGTTTATTTAATCGTCAATATTTCACTTTCGCGAAACTTATCCCACACGGAAATATTCGGATTAATGTTTGTGGCATATTATCGTTCTTTATATCGAGAAAATGACTCAAGCTACAATTAACCTTAGTTGTTATTTAGTAACACTTTTGGATTAAGAGAATTTACGAGCATAATTTTTTTTTGAGCTGGGAATACCTGGAAGCGTTACAATAAGTCTAGTATTTTCTTATCGCAATGCTTGCATTCCTTTAATTTTGAAAGTGTAAGATTCAAAATATATGTTGTGAATGGTCTGATTTTACCCATTGTTAACATCAAAATTTATATATGAATAAATTAAATATATTCGCTGTGAATAAGATAAGTTCACTCTATTTGAAGAGGATTTCTTGTGCAGAAAATACATTTAAGAGTGAACAGTTATTAACATAAAATTTAGCACACTAAATGCGTAGGAATACAAATTAAGAAAGTTCACTTTGAACAAAATTTTATATCGGCTATTATTATAGAACGTCTTTTTTATGTAGACTGCAATAAAATATGTTAAGACTGCTACTATTTACATACTACATTCATGTCCATAAATTAAGGATAATTCGGAGTCACGCGGAAATCGAACTCTAAAATAAATATATCACCTGTAAAATCACTACACACATCTTCAAGAATCATATGCAAATTTCAGGAAGTAACCAGATGACACCGATGGTACGTCACAATGACGAGAGTGTAAGAGAGTGATATATAAGGAATACAGGCAAAGAAGTAAAATTGTTCGCAGGCGCTTTATAAGCATTTCAGTGCAATAACCGAATAGTTATGACACAAAGGACGCATTTGGAGGATTTTTTACATGGTAGAATTATCGGCCGTCTGGAATGTGGGAGTATCCAACAGGAAGTATCAGACGAACTTGGAATAGCTCAGAGTGTCATCTCCAGGCTTTGGCAACGATTCCAAGATGATGGCAATGTGAGTAGACGTTACAGCACAGGTCGCCCCAGAGTTACAACGCCGAATGAGGACCGGTATTTGGCAGTTACTGCCAAAAGAAACAGGTGGAGCACAGCCTCAGACCTGTCTCGTGAGCTCTCTTCAGCCACTGGTACGACAATTTCAAGCCAGACAGTGTACATTCGCTGAGGGCAGATTGGTCTATATGCTCGTAGATCTGTCAGATGCGTTCCACTTACTGCAACTCAGTGTCGCCTGCGGTTAGCCCGGAGTAGAGAGCATGCATTGTGGACACCGCAACAGTGGGCTTGTGTGATGTTTTCCGACGAGTCCAGGTTTAGCTTACAGTCTGATTCTTGCCGGACTTTCATATGGAGAGCTCCAGGTACCCACCAAGAAAACATCATTGAACGACACCGTTACGGTGGTGCAGGAGGGCTCGTTTGGGGTAGAATTATTCTGGGTTCCAGAACTGACCTGCATGTTCAAATTGGTACCATGACAAGCCAAATCTATCGGGACGTCATTCTGGAACAACATGTACGTTTGTTTCGGGGCGCCATGGGCGCACAATTTGTGTTTATGGATGACAACGCCCGTCCTCACCGTGTAAACATCGTAAGCGAATGCCTTCAATCACAGGATATCACCCGTATGGACTGGCCAGCATTCTCACCGGACTTGAATCCAGTAGAGCACGTGTGGGACATGCTTGGCCGATGAGTTTCAACCCGTCAACCTCCTCCTACATGTCTACCCGAACTTCGGAGAGCATTGCTTTTTGAGTGGTGTAATATCCCCCAAGATCAGATCGATAATTTGATACTCAGCATGCCTAGGCGTTGTACGGACTGTATTGCATCGTCTGGGAGACATACAATGTATTAACAATCATACCAACCATGTAATATTGGTTTTTTGTAAATAGATTTTTTTTGTAATTTGCTCCAGGGAGAAAAAATCGCTAATTTTTTAATAATATCAAACATATAGCATCTTTGTTTGCTCTTTACCTTTTGTTTAATAAATAAGCTTTACAAATAAGTCAAATTTGTTTTGCTTCTAACTCTTCCTTTGCCTGATTTTGTATTATCCTTAATTTATGGACATGGGTGTGCATAATTATGTTTATATTTGATCTAACTTCGTACTGAAAAATTTCACAAGAAACGCATGATGCTTTAATTATTTTGCACAGGAAATTGATGACAAAACATTTTCAACTATCTTGCTTAAAACGCGGGCAAGGTCATGCGAAATGTTAGAAATAGTATCAAAAGCACATTGATGCGAAATGTCAGAAATTGTGCCAAAAGCTCCCTCGGTGGCGATACGGATGTGCACTTGCGAAATATGCTTCCTGGTTTCATTCTGCAGCAAGACAGTGCTTCATTACACTGGCATAAAAACACACGCCAGTACCTGAACGATAGGATACTTCTTCGCTGTATTGACCATGCTGAGTCAAACGGTATGTCATTACTTTATAAGCCGTCGCGATACCACATCTAACCGCTTGTGATTTTTTTCTATGGAGTTTTCTTAAAAACAAAGTGTTCGTGACTCTATTTCCCCAGGACTTACAGCAACTGAAGCAGCGGATAAAGATACTCTGTCACGAATTTGTCAGGAACTGGAACACGGATTAAATATTTACCATGTCATGGGAAGGCCACGCATTGACCATCTGTAGAAACTTGGATATCTCTAGTTTCATAGCAAATATGATTTATCGTAATAAATTACAATATTCCCAGGTGTGCTTTCTTTTTCTCCCATTTAATATGAAACAACCTGTATATATATACATAACATGAACTTATCATCAAACTAGACATAACATGCAATATATATATGTACAACATGAACTTACAGTATGTACAACATATACGTGAATATAAACATACTTATGGCAAGGACGCAAGAAGCTGGCAAGATCTGCTTGAGAAATATTGACTTATGCTGCTGTAAAAAGTTCTATTTCATTTTCAATATTAACAGCAGGTGCCGCTTAATATGATCATGCTTGCCCACGGCTCATTTGATGATGTTAAACGATGAGGAAAAATATCGTTCAAAATAGCAAAGGAGTTATATTAATTAAATACAAAATTATCAAGAAATATATAAGTAGGTATATATGGTATTTCTTCCGTCTTCTCCGCATGCCTTCCTGGTGTAGTGGTCAGCAAGCTCGACGCGTATTCCAGAGGTCTGTGGTTCGAGTCCCAGCGACGGCATTGCTCATTTTTTCATTTCTCTTGCTTCGAAATAACCTAATGTCTCTACAGTGGCGCCTGAACTAAAAGGGTGTTGAATGATGATTCTTCGCCACCAAGATTTGTCGACTGGGGCCCTTTAAAAGAGGAAGTATATAAGGTATTTCTCTCGCCTTCGTGGGGTAGCGGTCAGCATGCTCGACGCGTACTCGAGAGGTCCGTGGTTCGAATCCTGGCAAGAGCATTGCTTATTTTTTACTTCTTCTGCTTCGAAATAAGCTAATGTCTCTACAGGTATATTCACAATAATAAAAATCATAATTTTACTAATACAAATTATAATAAATTCAAATGATGTTTCGAAAGAAAACTAATTACACTATCAAATTTCTAAATGTCTTGTGGTTGTGTAACGTAATTAATAGATCTATTTAAAAGTTTTATATTTGAAATGTTTTACAAGCCCTCCCTAAACAGATATAATTAAGAGTTTTTTTGTACTTTTTTATTTTATATTCACAAAATTATATTCTCCGTGTAAAATTTTATTCACAAAATGTAAAAGATCTAGCTTGAGTGTACAAGCTATACGTCTTAAATTTTAAATTTTGAATATTTTTTAAATTTCAATTAACAAATTTCAAAATTTAATGCCTGTAAGTTATAAACGAAAACTTTGATAATTATACAATAATAAAGACCAGTTACCTTCTATAGGTAACGGAGACTTTTACTTGTAATTGTTTTTAAGCATCCCACAGCCAACAGCGGAGTTGTAAACGCTGATTTGCACTGGAGAGGACCTGCCCATTTTTTATCAAAGTTTATGAACATGATGATGGTTATGATCATGATATTCAAGCAAAGATTTTACAGAACTGTGAACTTAACAGTTATTTCTTGAAAAAAATTAGAGACATTTTTACCGAAAAATGAACTTCTAGACTTTCAAAATTTCAATAGCATTTTCAATTTGGATTTATTGTTAAAAATGAAATCAATAAGATTTTGTTACTTAAAAAATGATTTTCATCAATAATCTATGATTTTTTTTCTTTTTTTGCAGTTGTATTTCCTTTGCTTCATTAACGCTTTTATGCTTTCTTCTAAAAAGGTTTTTCTGTCGCTAAGCCTTTTTCTCTTTGATGGCGGGGAATATGTAAGATAAAAAAATTGTAAATCAGCTTTATAATTTAATTTAGTAATAGCCTCTTAATATCCCGTTTTTAATTTGGGTATTTCCTCTTTCTATTTTAAAAATCATAATATTTTTTCTACACTGCGTCATTTCTAGATTAATCTACCTTACATGGTTTGTGTAACGCTGATGACGTAGCTAATGCGGAAGCTAAACTGAGAATTTTGAAAATAGAAATGTTTCTAACCTAAACCAAAACTTCCTCTTGGTGAGCTTCCACACTGGATAAATACGCACTTCGCTTCTATCTCTGTTGCAATGCTCCGTTATCTGTTTCGCTATGCTCTCTTCCTGTCGCAATAGTATTAAAAATATAAATATTCTGAAATAGACACGATTTAAGTGCCAAGCAAATTGTAGCCACAAATGTCAACTGAAATAAAAATGAAGATTTAATCTGCCCTGACTGCCAAGTTTGCTGTTCATTACAGATTCAACATTTTAGCATTCCACGCAATCAGAATTCTTTCCCTTCAATATGGATCTACATTCAATATGCTATCTACGTGCAACGCCATTAGAATTTCTACGTCCTTTTTCTGTTTTCATTGCATACATATACCGTACATATACCGTACAGTATATACATACACATAACATACAGCACGTACATGAATATTAACATACTTATGGCAATGACTGAAGAAGATAGCAAGATTTGCTAGAGATGTATTGATCTATACTGTTGGAAAAGTTCTATTTCATCTTCAGTATTAACAGTAGAAGCCGCTCAGTGAGATCATGCTTGCCCACGGCACTTTGGATGACATTAGAAGTGAGAAAATGCAAAGGAGTTTAACTAATTAAATACAAAAGTATCAAGAAACATATAAGTAGGAATTTTCACAACATTTTAATTAGAAAAATGAAAACGTTGATGAACTATTCATAATGTTTCTGGGAATTATTTAACCTATTTTGTGTACTCTGTGTAACAATATTCAGAATTCATCTCTCATTAGAAGTGAACAGGCGAATGTAAAATCTTAAATTAAGCAAAAGAACAACCTTAATTTATTACAGATGTTTTTCTGCGAATTTATTTTCAAGACAAAAGGAAAAAATGTTTTTTTTTGTGTCTGATAGCCATCAAAATCGATAGGGTTTTTCAAAACTAAGGTTGCATTTTTGCCTAATTTTGAATGGTTAAGACTGAAAGCGCAACTGAAATATTTGACGACTTAACACCTCACTTAGCGAAATTTCTCTGGCACTTTGCGATTTTTGTAATCTATTTTGACCTTATTTGATGAATTTATCTTTTATTTGGAGACTTTATTCTAGTTACAAAAATTATTCAATCAAATTATTAAATTTGATCATATTAACCTAATTGTTGATCACAACAAGGGATTTGTTTTCTATGCTTTCATATACAAATAAACGGGACTTCGGTAAATCGATAGAAATATCCGAATGACAACATTAAAAGCTATATGATTAAGTGCAGTCTGTTGAACTTTCTTTTCGCTCTTTATAGCTATTTTTGTTCATCTAATATTACACTTGAAATAGGTATGATACCTGATCACTTTTGATCGACCATTGAGAACATTACGATTGATCACTAATTAACCACTAAGACTACTGAAAAATAACATAAAAAAAAAACCAAACTATAAAATAAAAATTATGACGATCAGATTGACTGGTTATCACTCTAAGCACAAAGAAGTTAAAATGGAAGTAACAAGCGCAAATTTAAAATTTAAAAATTGGCAAAAACAGCTTCAGACTGGCTTAGATTTTGAATATAATTCTACGGATTTCGCTGGAGTTCAAACATATTGCTACGAATTTTGTACTTAGATGGATAATTTTAGTAGAATTATAAGTAAAATTGTCGTATTTTTCTGTGTAGCGTAGCGTGAGACAAATTTTAAGGAAAGTTATGCCGGAAAAGTAAGAATACAGGTGCAAGTGCATTTAACATTGAGTAAATAGATATCTCGGTAATTTGGCGAGATATCGGGAAGCAGAAAACAGTTTTGGCGACTTATTTCGTCAAGAAATCGCCAAATTTGGCTACTGTTTAGTGACGTTTTGGTCCGATCCCTATATCAGCGTAATATATATTGAAAGCTGTAACCGTAATTCTACTCTCGTATTGATTTCTTGCAGTTTCGAGAAGCAGAAAGTACTAGAAATATGTCGCTGAAACAACCTTGTATTTGGTGTACATTTACTAAAAAACACTCAATCGATTTCGAGGGCAGCTACAGGTCCCTCCTCATCAGGAGAACAAAATATCTAGAAAGGGAAAGAAAGCTGAATAACGGCTTTTTATACTCTCGCGCGAGGCGGCAGCGCCATCTATCGGCAAAAATAACCATAAAGAATTATGTTAATAGAATTTTGAAAGCGCAATCACTTAAAATCGTAATCTTAAAATCGTTCACTAAACATGCTTAATCTTTGTGAATATGAAAGACCTCAAGCAAATCCAATTCACCAACGGAAGAAGCTTTTTGGATAATTTTTGCAGATCCAAAGTCAAAATTATGATTAAATTTCCAACTATGATACGCTATTGAAGACTTGTTAGTTTCGCCCTTTCGGACATAAGATTCATGTTCTTTGATACGAAACTTTAACTTTCGTTTTGTTTGACCAATATATCTCAAGCCACACTGACACGATATACTATAAATTTCCCGAAGGATTAAAGTCAGAAACAGAATCTTTTAGAGTCGAACCGTGAATTTTATTGATAGGGGAGAAACTGACCTGAAAATTGAATTTGTGGAGAATCCGTGCAACCTTATAACTAACAGAAGGATAAAATAGAAGCACGACAAAGTCATTAATATTATTTCTAACAGTGGAATGTCTTCTATGATGGTAATAAAGACGATTTATCCCAGATTTTATCTATTATAAATCCAATTGATCCAGCCATCCAATTCACTCTTGAAATTGAATCCAACAAATCCCTCCTCTTCTTTGATATTCTTATAATCCACAATGAAATTGATTTTAGCACTACTGTGTACCGTAAACCCTTTGCAGTTTCTTTGCCACCCCATGCTAAGTCATGCCACCCTGTTAAGCAAAAAATGGCTTCTTTTTACTAGTATGTATTTCGCGCGCTCAAAGTTTGTTCCACAGAATCCTTGCTTACCAATGAACTTAATTATTTAAAAGCAGTTGCTATTGACCGAGGATTTTCTCCCGTGATCATTGATAAAGCTGTTAAAAAGTTTTCAGATTCCCATCACAGAAGACATTCCACTGTTAGAAATAATATTAATGACTTTGTCGTGCTTCCATTTTATCCTTCTGTTAGTTATAAGGTTGCACGGATTCTCTACAAATTCAATTTTCAAGTCAGTTTCTCCCCTATCAATAAAATTCACGGTTCGACTCTAAAAGATTCTGTTTTTGACTTTAATTCTTGGGGAATTTATAGTATATCGTGTCAGTGTGGCTTGAGATATATTGGCCAAACAAAACGAAAGTTAAAGTTTCGTATCAAAGAACATGAATCTTATGTCCGAAAGGGCGAAATTAACAAGTCTTCAATAGCGTATCATATTTATAAATTTAATCATAATTTTGACTTTGGATCTGCAAAAATTATCCAAAAAGCTTCTTCCGTTGGTGAATTGGATTTTCTTGAGGCTTTTCATATTTACAAAGATTTAGCAAGTTTAGTGAACGATTTTAAGTCTAATCCAGTCCTTCCTAGGGCTTTTAAAATTCTATTAACATAATTCCTGATGATTATTTTTGCCGATAAATGGCGTTGCCTCCTCGCGCGGGGTTCTACCCGAGATTATAAAAGGCCGTTACTCAGCTTTCTTTCCCTTTCTAGATATTTTGTTCTCCTGATGAGGAGGGACCTGTAGCTGCCCTCGAAATCGATTGAGTGTTTTTTAGTAAATGTACGCCAAAAACAAAGTTGTTTCAGCGAATTTGATTGTCACATTGGCGTGTTTCTCTTCTATTGTAACTAGAAATATCTCTCGAGCGGTTGAAAACTGTTTAAGGCCGAAGAGAGAGGATCTGCTTTTAGTTGCTCAGTTATTGTTGTGCGAGTTGTAGCTCCACGTGAACAGAGATAAATCTGAGTTAGCTTTCTATTTGCATTGCGTTGCGTTTCGTTCTTGTTAGTTTGAAGCGTAACTACTGATTATACTGTGTGATACTGTGCATACTTGTACGAATATTTCTGTGGAAAATTTCTGATGCCCGAAATATTTCTTTTAATAAAAGATACATTTTATTAACCTATTGTCGGACTTTTGCATTCAATTTATTACAAACTCGTACGCACGCAACAATATTTACTCCTTTTTCAGAAGCAACAACGTCATGGAAATCGATGGAGTTTTATTCAAAAATCTACGCTGTTTTATTATCAAATCTGAAGTGAAAAAAAAATCTGTATTTCTGTTTTATTATTATAAAACGCTTATGCGCTATATAATTTTATGGTTTTTAAATCTTTTGGTAACCAAAGTAATTTTTTTTTGTAGGTTCTTTTTGTCAATATATTATTGTGTGGGTAGCCTGGGGAGTTATTGCATCCAGCATGATTTTAATTATCATCGTCTTTTGTTGTTGTTGCTCTAAGAAAATTTGTAAAGAATGCTGTGGTTACAGCCCAGATACTGTTGTGAGGATTTCCAGGCGAAGTCAAGCTGCTCCTTCTCACCAAACTGTTCTTCAACCTTTTGCTGAGCAGCAACAGCTTCCACTAGTTTCTTATGCAACACATTCATCAGAACCAGTGTTTGAGCTACAGCCATTATGCTCGCCCCCTCCTAGTTACTATGCATTTGCTGAGCAAAGCGTTTAAACATATTTAATGTATGAGTAAGAATTCAGCTTACTGTATCAGTTTGCTAATCAGATTTGTCTAATTTAACCTGTTTTAAGTGCCAATTATTGCCCGTTTATTGTTTCATCTTTTTCACTAATTATGAATATATATATATATATATATATACAAGTATATGTAAGATTAAAAATACGTAAACCATCACCATAATTTAATTTACTAATAGCATTTTAATTCCTCATTTTTAATTTGGGTACTTCCTCTTTGTATTTTAAATATAACAACTTTTATGGACTGTGCAATCTGTAGATTAATCAATGTCACATGGCTTGCGGAACGCTGATGACGTAACTAATTCGGAATATAAACTCAGAAATTTGAGAACTGAAATTTTTCTAACCTAAACCAAAATCTTTCTCCTGGTGAGCTTCCACAAAAAGCGCACTTTCGCTTCAACTCCCTTGCTGTCAAGACGCTGTTTGGTTCTTGTCGTATTGCTCATTTCCCTCTTAACTTCTTTTTTTATTGAAATGGCTTTTAATGGATCGCATTCCTCACACTGAGATACAACGTATTTTCTCCCTCCCATCTGCATGCTATCTTGGTGTAACGGTAGCACACTCGGCGTGTATGCTAGTTAGCGGTTGAGGTCCGAGTCTCGGCAAGGGCAATGCATATTTTTTATGTCTTCTGCTTTAAAATAACCTAATGTTTCTACAGTCGTTTAAAGAGATTTCTATTGAATTTCGCATTAAAAATAATAATGCATGAATAAAAACACAATAAATCATTAAAAATAATCATAATAATAAAATTTTGAAATTTGCATTAAAAATTTCAAGTCGCTGAAAATATTGTATTATTCCTTCATTATCGGCAATAAATAATTGCTTTAACCTTCTTACACGGTGAGAATACAAAACGCATGATAAGACGAATGAAAAGCATACGATATAAGTTCAAATAATTTTTGAAGCAAAGTTTTACGATATAAGTTTTTTTCCTTCTTAATAGTTTCTACATCTATAAAAAATTAGGAATCATAAAAGCCTTAATTATTACTATTACATCTAGAACTTCTGAAAGTAAATCACTTAATAATATGTTCTGTGCACATACTTAATAATTTGTTCTGTACACAGATGAATAATTTTGTAAATTAAAAAAACAAAAATGAGTTTTTTCAGTTCAAAACTCAGTTTTATCGCGCACAACTTACTGAGGTATTTTAATAGAAATTGTAAAATATGTATACGTTACCGTGAATGACCGAAATTGGAGAATTTTGATATTCTCCGGTGAATCTCAACATATACCAAATGCGTGGGTGAAATACCGAATATTTGGTTATATTCTTGTACATTCGGACCATCACCTGTGTATGTCGACAAGGAAATATGCTTTGGTGGAGGTCGAAACGAGAAGACAGAGAGGAGTTCTAAAAGAAAGTGCAATTCAAAGTGTGAAAACAGTTTAAGTTGTCACAAGAAATAAGATTATATAACGCCAGCCACTTAATCAATCACCAATCACTAATCACGCCACTTAACTAAGTTTATTATTTTGGTTTCTTTTCTCGTTCAAAATGTTCGACATACTGTTGAGTTCGGCAGTTTGGTTACATGTGCTGTTACAATAAGATATTGCTCCCGGCTTCTTCGCATGGCTTCATGGTGTAGTGGTCAGCACGCTCGACGCTATTCACCAGAGAATGTCGAAGTTTCCCAGATTTCGATCTTTCACGGTTACATATGCATGAACGAAGCAAAAGTTTTCTTATTAAATGACAATTTCAAATTTCGTTTATAGTTAAAAAATTTCAGAATATAGTTAATATTTCAATGTACTTTCGTTGGCCTTAGAGTTTTTCGCTTATGTTTATATCCACTATGTGTATAGTTTTTTTTTGAGTTATTTATCAGGACAGAAATTCACAACCAACGACATCAAAATACTTTATTCTATTCTAAAATGCATAAGTAGTTAATATTAGATGTTGCCGTGGTTGCATTCTATGTCTCCCGTTTTCATTATTGCAAATGCTTTGAATGGTTATGAAGCTATCTGCGATAAGCTGTGGAAATGGCTAACAGTTTATAAATTCTCCAATATTTTCCTTTATATTTTTCATTTTAAAAAATTCCAGCATTCTAATTTTAGTTGAGGACTCATAACTCTCTTTTAAATAAGCGTAGATTTTAGAAATACGCATTTAAAGCAATATCTTATAATGTTATTAAAATAGAGTGAAAACTGACTTACCACTTCAGAAGCATGAATTAAAATGAAATCAAGTTTCATGGATATATGGGGCAATTTAAATTGTATGTTTTAATTTTAAGACAATCCTGTAATGTAATAATTGTCTTGAATAAATATTTTGATGGAAAGTATTATTATATGTTTGATATTTATTTATTCTTTTCTTTACGTTAAAAAAAATTCCTCTCATATTTGCTCAAACAATGTTGTTGAACATTTTGCTACAAGAGAATGAGGTTCACTATAGTTTTCTCTTTATTATATTACACCTCATGACTTCTTTGTGCGGCCTATTAAATTATACACATTTTTTGCTGCATTTCGTTTAAACTGATTTCCTGGAATTTCATTAGAGGTATATTTCCAATTCAATTAATTCTGGTCTCACTTTGCGACAAGGCATACTCAACATACCTTCATTCAAAATTCAAGAATATAGGAAAATATAAAACACCAACTTCGTCCAGTGGGCAAGAAGACAGATGTTTCGGCGCACAAAACTGAAAATTAATTTTTGGTTCCACTTGGCAAAAAGACACTGAAGGCCAGAAACTGACTTAATTCACTATGCTGCTAGTTCTCAAATGTAAACAAATTTGGATGCTCTGTTAGGCTTAATCGCACTTAAACAACTTTTAAATTATTAATAATTCTACAAGTATTACACGCAAATTTACTAAAGGCATCAAAACCTTAATCGGAACACAAGAACAGCATAATTCAATCGTTTTCGAAGCAAAAAATGCACAATTTACCAATATACAAGAACAAACTGACCTCATCGAGACGAGTGACAGAGTGGGTTTATATATATACCTTTCGTTCGCACGATTGCGACCAAAAAGAGAGGGGTACAACTGCATGTTATAGCAGTCCTATATACAAAATTTTCAACGCTCTGAGGCTACTCGTTTTTGAGTTACGCCAGATATATACATACGTACGTTCAGACGTCACTAAAAAATCTCTTCCGAATCTATTTTAAATCCATTTTATAATCAGATTTGGGAAAAAGAGTCCTGTATTCTGTCCTTGCATACAGATGTCACCAAAAAGATTGCTAAATTGTTTTCGATAGGAGTCAAAATGGATATTTTCGTTGAAATAAAATGTCCGAATTTCTTAGAGAGTACAGTACTTCTTTTACTTCGTACAAGGAAGTAAAAATGATATTAATGTGTCTGAAAAGAGTACAGAAAAGCTGCTACATTTCACGGAACATATTTGTAATTAAGGTGTACAACACGAGGCGATTCTGCTGCAGCAAAAACCCAGTTTTGTGATTTTCAGGAAACTGCTACACAAAGTTTACAGCAAACCAACTCTTAGTCATATTACACATGGAAACTTCCCCTAGATAGCTACATAAATAGCAAAAGTTTGACGCTTTGTTATTTTTATCTCGTAAACAATTTTAGGAATAATGTTATTCCGAATTTTATATAATATAACATGAAAGCCTGTAAGAAAAGCGAAGCTCTACCGGAAAAATAAAATTACAGGGGCACGTTTACTTAACAGTGAGATAATGGCTATCCCGCTAAATTTTCCGGGTATCGCCAAGTTGGCGATGGTTTTGTCAACTAATTCTTGTCATCAAACTTTGCGCAGAAAAGCCGAAAATCTCCAGATTTCGTAACATTTTGGTCTGATCACTGAATAACTGTAATTGGCCTAAATGCCTATGTAACTTTAACTGTAACCGTATCAGGCTCTTATATGCAACTTTAACAGTATATGACTTCTAGCTATTTCGAAAAGTGGTTGTTACTGGGAATTCTTCGGTGGCCGGGGGGGAATTATGTATACGAGATCAAAGAGAGCATCATTTCTCAGTTTTTAGCTCAGAGTTGACTTCGCAGTAGTAAGAGATCTCCGAGCGAATTTCTTTCTTTAGCACTAGCTTAGCTCTTCCGCATTGAGTTGTGTTTAAAACTTTCTTAATAGTTTGAAGTGGTAAATACTTAAACTACTGGATATGCTCTGTCAGACTGAGAACAGCTATACGGGTACTTTCTTGGAAAGTTGCAGAACTGTAAAGTCAACATAAACAGCTGTACAAAGTATTTCTGTCATCCAAAGCATCCTTAATAAATTAGCTGAATTTTGTCATCTGGTCACACGTTGACCTATTCTTTCGGAAACCAGCCTGTTCTACATCTAAAATACTATATTCCTCAAGATATCAATTCAAACAGTTTACCGCGAGTCTTTCCATATTTTTCGCTTAAATACTCGTAAGCGAGATGGCCTATAGCTGTTCACCTGTTCGGGGTTCTTATTTTTCTTTAGTACTGGAATAATAATAGCTGTTCTCCAATGTGCTGGAATCTGATCTGATTCCCATACTTGATTAAAGACATTCAATACTGTTTTCCTTGCCTCATTGCCAAAATGGATAAGAAACTCCGTATGGATATAATCCACACCAGGCGATTTCTTCATTTTAAGATGTCGAAGTGCGAGTTCCAGTTCTTGTGCACTAAAGGGAGCTTCAAAAATAGCCTCCCACTTAAGTTCTTCCGTAGCATTCTGCATTTTGGTTAACCTTTTCCATTCAACATTAATCTTCCTTGACATTTCTCTTACATATTTTCAATGTAAAACTCCGAAGGGCCCATATTTCATTTGAGCTGGTAAAATTGCCCTTCTCGAAGCAGACAAGCAATAAAGCATTATATTCCCATTCGTATTCTTTTGTAGAAGAGTGATTTTCCTACTAAGAGCTTCGAAACATTGCTAGAATGCTGAATTGGCAACACTGCACTTGCAGGCAAAGCACTCGTGTTTCGTTGAAGTCAGCTGAATATTTTCAAACAATGCGTGTTTCACGCATTCTTTAATAGGCAAATAAGTCCACCGGCCAAAATGCCTGTCACTTACTTGGCAGCACTTCAGATTACAAAACGCCATATACAAATGAGAAGAATTAATTAAGTTTTGCTTATTACAAGCCTATGAAGAAGTTTTGAAGAAACAGGCTGTCCAGGAACTGAAAGCAATTTCTAGGAAAGCTAAAGCTAAGGACCATAGAACTAAAGACATTGCCCAAGGTACTGAGAGTGATTGAAACAAGTGGCTGAAATGGTGAAATATTTAACATGATTATTCAACTAAGAAGCTTTCTAAGGATTGTTTGATCAACTTCCGGATAGAACAACTAGCACTCTCATTCTTGGTGCACTTAATAATTATTTTCTTAGACACGGTATTCAGTGGAAGAAACGTGTATGGAAATACAGAAATTTCTTCCAGAAACATGACTGGTCATCGTCCGGGTTTGTTGCAAAAGTGAGCAATATTGGTCATCCAGTCATTACTTTTACTCACTATATTATACACGGCGAAAAGACTGTCTGCAAAACTCCCGAAATTCTGTTTAATTTCTCATTATGTTTGTCATGTTCGTCTTCCGTTATATCTTCCAGCGTATCATCGAATTTTGTTTCATCTTCACCATCATTGTTATTTTGACCCATAAATAGATAATCATTTTCCGTTTCATCTTTCACTAACTCTAAACATCCTTGCTGCAGCAGAATTTCCCTTTTCTTTGCAAAATGAATGGCTTTGCATTTGGAATCAGCCCTGTGTTTGTTTCTTTTTGCGGGAGCCATATTTACTACTAAAAAGAACACTAAATCAACTGCATTTCAACTAAAGTAAATCTAATTTACTAAAGTGTTCGATTTTCACTCCAAATGACTACAGAAAGAAAAAACAACTCCTGATTCCACGAATTCATTCAGGGTGAAAGTAATTCCAAAATAATTCCCCTATTCCAAATTACACCCCCCCTTTCTCGAAACCCTAAAATAGGATTCTTTTGGAAAACTGTATTGGATGCAACCAACTTCGTTGCCGGAATATTTATATCATTATACCATTGTTCGAAAGGCTAGAGCAACTGTGCGCGTTATACACCGGAAACTATGGTAATTAAAATTGTAAGTTAAATTCGCCACAAAACGCTCAGTTGTTGATTATTTCAGCCATTTTGCGATAAATGAGCTTTCGATAGTCTTACCTTCATCTTTACATAGAGATGAGATGCCTTTTTAAAGTTCAAACCAACATTACCGAAGATAAAGCCTTCCAAATCCAATTTAACTTCGCTAGGAAGTCAAATTATTCTTTTAGCAGCAAAATATTTTGAAATATCAAAACTTTCTTGCCCGGAGATGAATGGCTAACCAAACTTGCGTCCTTCACAACTGTGTTTTACTGTGTTTTTGCTGTTAAACGAGCTAAACACTTCCTTGTAAGGTCTGCTTACGGGCATGTTTACAGTTTTAACTAAAAGAGGTTCATTTCAAAGGAAACATTACTGTAACAAATACGATTACCTTAACAAGATGTATAAATGTTTCTGAAACTTCATAAATGCGTGAAAGGAAAAAAATATTAACCATCAAATAATGAGAATTGTTTGACAGCATTTACCTTCTGTCACAGAATCGTTGCAGTAAAAATCAATATAGTAATTTGAGCTTTAAAAACAAAGCCTATCATCGAACGACAGTCTCAGAGCTAAATACAGTTTTTTGTCCTTGTCAAGATATCATTTCTAGATCTCCGTATAAAATGAATACCTAACTTTATGTGAAAAATGCCATGTAAATTTTGATTGAATTTGTAATAACCTATTTTTGTGAAATTGCATACTCATTTGTCACGGTAATAAAAAAAATCTGTCCTACTATCAGCTGGAATACAAACAGCTGTCTGTGTTGTAGTGATGTCGGTTTAGCTGAGAAATCATGCATTTATTTCAAGTACGTTTATGGATTCTCAGCTCCGATGACACATCAGTCACACTGAAAATTTTCTTATTATTAGACATTTTAATAATTTTGTTCTGAATAAAAATGCATTTTATTGTATATTAATATCTAGCACTTACGTGAAAATTATCCTACATATATATATATATATATATATATATATATACGATGGCTTTGTTCTACGCTAACAGGCAACCTCTAATTAACTTTCAGCAATTTCAGGATCTTCCCTCCTAGACCAGTACTTTCGAGAACACTCTTGCATGTTATGTAACCGCCACTATAAATATGGCTAGCCATTTTTAATCAGACTGTTTCCGGCCATCGCATAAGATCCTTCGCTGCTTTGTCTCTTTTTCTTATTTTTATTCAATAAGTTATGACGCAAAATTCTTAAATTGGATATTACCTAATTTAAATCACTACGGATATGCAATTTGGTGCTCTTCGTCTGAAAGAGAAAAATGATCTGCCGTTTACTAGAATGAAGATATGGAGTGTTAAATTCTTCAGTGTCATCATTTGCACTTTCCACTCTTCAACGACAACACCCGGATTCTGATATGACTTGATTGCGCAGCATCATCATTCATATGCCTATCTATTGGAATTTTCACATATATATGCACCTATAGTTTTTATTTATTTATTTATCAGTTCGTGGAATTCAAGGCTGTGAGTTTAGTGATCCGCTAAACCTAAATTATTGGCTTTTGGAAGTTTTTTGGTTATATTCCTATCTCTTTTTCCCTTATGTCTTAACCTCGGCTCTATGGCGTTCGCTGGTTTTTCATGACTTTTGATGCCGTTCTTCTTACATAGAATTACTTCAAATTTAGCGTCAAGCTCTTTTCCCGGCACGCCAGTATAACACGGATGTTTCAATGTATGTTGCAAATAAAATTGTCAATGAGTCAATGTATGTTGCAAATAAAATTGTAAACCACTTTCTGTAGAAGTGTCACGAAAAGCATTTGCCCAGAACCGACCACATGCCATGAAGTTTATTATTAGAATATTCGCAAAAGAAGAAATCCCTTACCATTTTCATTTAGCATTAAGCGCTTTTTGAGGTACTTCCATATAACCATAGATGTTTGAACGAATCGGTGTATGTTGCAAATAGAATTGTAAACTACTTTGTGTCTAAAACTGTTATGAGAAGTATTTCCGCAGAACATCCCACATGCCATGAAGTTTATTATTAGAATATTCGCAAAATAAGTAGCTTCTTACCATTTTCATTTAGCATTAAGCGCTTTTTGAGATACTTCCATATAACCGCAGGTGTTTCAACGAATCAGTGTACGTTGCAAATAGAATTGTAAACTACTTTGTGTCTAAAACTGTTATGAGAAGTATTTCCGCAGAACATCCCACATGCCATGAAGTTTATTATTAGAATATTCGCAAAATAAGCAGTCCCTTACCATTTTCATTTTGTATCAAGCGCTTTTTTCGATACTCCATTATAACTATGGATGTTTCAGCGAATCAGTGTATGCTGCAAATAAAATTGTAAACTACTTTGTGTCCAGAAGTGAAAGCAAAGAAGAGAAGCATTTCCGTAGAACCTCCTACATGCCATGAAGTTTATTCTTATGATATTCGCAAAATAAGTAGTCTTTTACCATTTTTATTTAATATGAAGTGCTTTTGGTGGTACTCCAGTATAACCAGGGATATTTCAACAAATCAATGTATGCTGCAAATAAAACTGTAAACCACTTTCTATGCAAAGATGTCATGAAGAGCATTTTACCAGAAACTCCCATATGTAATGAAGTTTATTATTATAATGTTCTTAAAATGTGTAGTCTCTTACCATTTATTTTCAGTAGGATAATTTGGCAGAAAAAATAAATTGTAATACGAATTCTTTGTTTTTTTAATTATTTAACCTTAAATAAATGTCTATATAGTTAAGTAATAAGTAACTATTGTCACAATTAAATCAATATTAAAAACATCAAAATAATCAGCAAAGCAATATTTTCAACATTTTATTGAAACATAAGAATTTGTTTATAGATTCAGTTGCTATATATATTAGACCAATGCAATTAAGGTGGCTTTAATTATAACGAACAATAAAAAATAAAAAAGTATTTTAAAGTGTTTTCTGTAAAATATATAATTGAAACTTTAATCTTGGAATAAAAGTATTGGTAGGACATCCCTACCCAACCCGACACTGGGTTTGCAGACGCGCGCACCCAAAATCTTCGGCAAATTCTGGAATACTAACCACCGCTGCTGCCGCTCTGAAAAAAAATCATACATATTATTTTAAGAATAAAATACATTTACTTCTGTTACGTCGAGTATTCTTAGCTATCATGACATGTACGAAGACTGTTTAGTGAATTATCATCAAGTCTTTTAAACTACTATAAAGTCAGGGGAAGGATGTATAGAACCCTTTACTAACTCACAAAAAAGTGAAACAGTCAGCAACAAATTTTGCTTACAGAAGCCAGCACGTTTGGCTTGAATCAAAAGGTAATGGCTAACTTAAAAATTTGTGAAGTATAGCCTAATTCCTTCACCGTTATTGGGCAAGCTGGCTCTAACTCGAAGTCGGCGTAAACAAGCATAATAGCAAGAATAGCTCAACACCACAGAATTCTAATTTCTAGAGAATAAAAGTTAGCAACGTGGACTTCAAGCAGGCAAAACACGATCTAATTTCCCCGTTCAAAACCCTTCCTTTAAACACATCCTTTCTTCTACATAATTTGAATACCGCGCCTGCTGGAAATTTGCGTTCTGGCATGGAAATGAAATGAAATGAGCTTTGACAAGAAAGGTTCGTATTTTAACTTAAAATATCTGGTTCGAAAATTAACTGCTACTTTATATCTTACCATTTAAAAAAAATCCCGAAATTCGTGTAATTTAAAGGCATTTTAATTGTTCAATATCGAATACTAATTACATTATAAAATCACATTTTTATTTAATAACAGTTGTAAGGTTTATACAGTTACTTTAAGTTTATAACAGTTACTTTAAGTTTCTCACACTTTCCTGTCTCTCCTAATTTCAGCTTACAATTTCCTACCAGAATATATTTTCAGAAACGCTTTTAATGCAAATGAGTAAGAGTAATATTTAAGTTGATGTTTCACTGACTTCGTAAGAGAGCCAGTGTTTCTGACTAGCGGGCGTTCGCCTTTGGGCTACGTCTCTCTGTAAGCTATTGCTACGCTCGACCGTACTTCAGGCCCTTAATAGCTTCGGCTTCGGCTATGTCTTTTTGGTTAAGCATTGGTTAAGCTTTAATTCTTATTACTTATGTTCAAGCCCAAGTGGAGGCTTTGCTGTACGCTCCGAGATAGGAGCCTACTGTGTTAATCTTTATTTTGAGAAATAAAGGGTAATTAACCCTTCTTGATTCTTACGCCTCTGTTTACACACTCAAGCGATTATTCGCTTATCGGTATAAGAGGTTCCTCACATTTAACTGTTAAATAAAAGCGTGGAAGCCCACACAGTTTGGAAACAGGAAATTCACAGGTTTAATATTTAAAATTATTTGTTTAATAAATCTTTGACTTTTTTGTATGCTTTTAGTATTTACATTGTATGCATTTAAGCAGCGGCAATTATCCAAGTTTTTGAAGCATTAATCACAATCCTTCAATATGTACACCCTTGATCACACGACACACATCTACATAGTAATCAAATTCTTCGCATACTCGGTTTAGCATGTCCGCCGTGACGGCCTGCAGTTCATGTTTTATTCGATCACAAACTTTCTTAGGGAGCACGGTCATCGGCGGTGCATAAACCCGTCCTTTATTAAACCCCCAAAGAAAGAAATCGCATGGTGTTAAAGCCCACGAACGGAGTGGCCAGGGAAAAAGGTGGGTGAAGAACACAACTAAGAAGCTCGCGTACATTCATAGTGATTAAATATATGTTAAATGCCCGATAAGTTTATGTTAGAGTTTAATTGTCAAGTGCACAATATATGTAAGTATTTATCAAACGAGCATAATACATACGTGTATGTTTAACGGTTAAGTATATATTAAGTGCTCGTTAAGTTTATGTTCAGTGTCTAATTATAAGGTATATCTCCCACATTCTCAGCGTGTCTTCGTGGTGTAATGGTCAGCACACTGAGCCGGTATTTCAGAGGTCCGTGGTTCGATCCCGGGCGAAGGCATTGCATATTTTTCATATCTCTTGTTCCAAAAAAATACCTAATGTCTCTACATAATTGTCAAGTACACAGTATATGTAAGTATTTGTTGAACGCATAATACGTAAGTGTACTGTTTACCGGTTAAGTGCTCGTTAAGTTTATGTTCACTGTTTAACTGCCAAATACCCAGTGTACATAAGTGCACATTGAACGAAGCATAATACGTAAGTGTATGTTTAATGGTTAAGTGTATGCTAAATGCTCGTTAAGCTTATGATCAATGCCTAACTGTGGAGTGTCTAGAGTATGTACGTATATGATGAACGAAGCATAATATGTAAGTGTATTTCTAATTGTGCTATGATCACTTGTATTGTATAGGGCAGATGAAAAGTATGTATGGCCCTTGTATGGCCATATCATCCTACTTCTTTTTTTGCCCTAGACAGTTACGGGGTCCGGACCACACCTGAATAGTCTACGAAAGACGGACGGGTGTCCGGATTCTGCTCTCACCTGTCACCTCCCCTGTGAAAAGGGGGCGGGTTACTGTGCAGTTGCAAAATGTAATCATCATAATTTCATTCATCTAGGGTAAAAATCAGGTTTTCAACATGTCTAGAAATTAGTCACCAATCACAGTTTCTTATTCGAAGAAAAATGGACCGTGCACTTTCTCGCAGGACGCTGCACAAACACGTGCACGAAACTCATGCTGCAATCAGACCACAGATCTGAACACCTCAGAGAGGAACACAAGGAAAGCCTTTTCCTGTTACGTCGCCATCTTGGAAACTGGCGCTGCAGCTGCGCAGTAAGCATAATAAGTAAACAGCAGGTCGCACATGAGAAACTTGGACAGTTTTTAATGCTTAGGTTATAGGTTTTACACATGCAAGATAATAATTGATTTATTATTAATTTTTAAAAATGCGCCATTCATTTATAAACACCCTGTATTTATGCGAAATGCTGCATAATAAAACACACTTCTTAGAAGTGCTACTTAAAATAAAAACATAACTATTTCACTTACTTATAGCGATTCGGATACGTCGTAACGGAAGAGTTGTGTTGGGAATAGTATCGTTCTGCTCTCTCGCACCACACCTGAAACATTAATTATTATAATGCTTTTAGAATGAGAATATGTGTGCTAGGAAATGAGAAAATACTAGAAAACTTGTTGGCTTTGATGTCCATTGATTGTTGAAATATATTTGCTTTCAGTTAGGTTATTATATGAAATAAAACTTGAAAATTGAATATTTTTAATAGCATTCAAATGCATGTTTCCAAAGGGCATAACGATGAAGGAAATAGCGTGTGTTTCTGCATGTCGTTGGTTAGGATGCTACATCATTTAAATCGAAAATTAAAAAATTCATGGACCGACAGGAAAGTGGCTCCTCCCAGTAGGGTCAGCATCACTTCCCATTACACTTAAAGAAGCAAAATTGTGTACAAAGTGGAGTAAAAGTGACATAGCCAGAACTTTTGCAGCTTCTCTAAATATACTCCATAAAATGTATGAAATATCGAAACGTCAGAAAGGGCAATAAATGAAAGGTCTGTAATTATTTCTGAAATGAAATCATCCCGACATTGCTTTAAAAAACTCCAAAAGTGTCATTTTATTTGCTTTTTTTCCCCTTAACAAAATAGCCAGTGACATTGTAGAAGTAGTCCAGTTACTCTTCTGTAGACAGTATGTCAAGATTCCTTAAATACAAGGCATTTAACTGTATGTGCTTCTTAGCAGATTCACATAAGAAGTATTACTTACAACATTTATGAGAAAAATACGTAATAAAGTATTTGGAACTGCTTTCTAGAGAATTTGTTTAAGGATAAAGTGCTAAAATTCAAAGCGATAGCCCATCCACTTCTTTATTTCGTCTTCCCGAGCAGTAAGAGAAATAAAACTCTAAAATATTTCTCTCTTAATAAGGAATTCCACCTTGTTTAGGTCAATTTGATCATAATTTATAGCTTTTTTCAAACGTTTTGATGTACTGCATCGATGCTTTTCAATGCAGGAATTGCAAGCATATGAAGCTGTTGAAATTTCTTCCTGATGTTTTACAGTACGCTGTCCGATGTAAGATCTCTATAATTCAATTTCGTACGGCAGTGCACTAGGGGGAAGAGCTCTCAGACCTAGGCTTAAGATGCCTTTGGACTATTAAAATGTCCCAAACCCTGGAGGCGATCAAATTAGGCATATCCCCTCCGGTCAATCCAGGGGAACAAAATTGCACGCAATCTGAGAAAAAGTAACATAAGTCAATAGCTACCGGCATACAGTCCCCAGCAAAAAGAACATAGGTATCTCAAAAGATTGTTCCCTAGTGTTGACCAAAGGGGGCCCAAACCCCCAAGGATAACTTTCGATATCTCACCGTAAGTAATGGCCCCACAAACCCAGGGGCAGATAGTCTCCTTCTCTTAATGAACAACTGATAAGAGGCATGGAAAATTATGAATCAAATTAAAGTGGTAGAGAATAATTGTCCATAACATTTTATGTTTGGGGGCCAACTGTGAAGATGGTTTCAATTTTTAGAGCAAGGATTGCAAGAAAGCAATTATGTCCTCTACGAGTCTGAAACCAGGCATGTTCTACTTGCTAGTTGGACCTGCTATTGCTCACATTACCAAGAGTATATGCAACAGGCAATGTTATGTCTCCTTATATCTAACAACTTTGTACCAACAATTTTGTTTTATAAGAACATTTTTTGTACTGTTGTCATTAACAATTTCCAAAACGTAGTATTCGCAATCAAGCTCTCACAACTACCTTCTTCAGCAACATTAGAAAATCTTCAGCAACATTAGAAAATCTTCAGCAAATCGCGTTATACTGTGAAAGCAAAGTAAATAAAGTGCTGTTTGGTCAAACCACAGTATATTTATTCTTACAATCAAAACGTACGCATACCTACCTCTAAGTAAGGTGGCACAACGACCTATAAATTGCAGTGTGTGTATCGAAATTCGAGTATACTTCATTGCGTTGAAGTATGTTAAGCAGCTGATTGTTAGAAATATATTGCAGAATCTGACTGTGCTACAAAACAATCACATAATAATTTTGAAATTACGATGTGTCTCAAAAATAAAATAATACGTCAATAAAAGGTGGCTATTAATAATAAAAGTTTCGTTTTGTTTTTTCAGGTTTTCATTACTGCAATTACGAATGCGAGAATTGTTTAAACAGTAAAAAATGTATATCAATTAAATTAAATAATAATGGGATTAGGAAGCGGAGAATATTGATGAGAAAATGGGAAGAGAAAAAGAATGTCATTCTTGCATTATACTCGATACGACAGACAGGGAATTGGGGGAAGATATAAATGTATATTAAATTCGTATATGTAAGTCTCATATTGTTTCTGTTATTAACTCTATAATTATTCGAAATGGAAGGAAGTGCTACATTTGTTCATGACACTACAAAAGCATTAAATATTTATTAAAAAAAATTTAGAACTGAACTCAGTGCATTTAGATATCAGTATACTTCTCAAGGTCATTAATAAGATAGTGTACATTTCAAAGTACTTCACGGTCACTCTTTTATCTCTTTCCAAGGAGGATTATTTACTGGCGTCCAAGAATTTTAAAACCGCGTTCAAAATATTTCATAAAAAAGCTGTAATAAATAACGTAAGTAATTTAATAATGTAAAATATAAAACGCTGTAAAAGTATATCAAATAACGCTGTGTATAGTAAAATACATATTTATACTCAGAATGTTCTGGATAACAGTCGAACTGAGTGTTGATCTAAAGCATATCGTTTCAAAAAACATTTACTGCTTAAAACCCCTTAAAGACTGTTGATTTAAGTCTAATGATTTAAGTCCGTTTGTTCTAGTTTTGTTGTGTTCTAGTCTAGTTTTCTGCTGGTACCGCGAACTCAGATAGACGCACAAGCAGACCTGACCCCAACTTAAGAGGATATTAGACTTATCAGGCCTCCATATTAGGCAGGAGGTGTGTCTGTTATACAAAGCTCGCCAGCAACAAGAATGATATGAATTTCACTCTGCTGCCACCCTTCCCACACTTACAGGCGACAGATTTTTAATAGATCTCTCAAAACCCATAGATGGACTGCGCGACAGGGGTCACTATTCCTGGCGACCAGAGACCACCATGGAATGCTGCTACACAGGGTGTATCTGAAATGCTTCAACAAACTTAGAGGGATAATAGTACTCATCAAGAAAAACATAAAATGCAACGGAACGTGGGGACGCAAATGAAATTTAAAGGGGGGGAAATCAAGAAAATGCGTCTGAAGATGGACAAACTAAGACAAGAAAGAAACACTCCAAAAAATTGTTTATTGCACAGAATAGGTACAACACAGTTCGTGATGTCCAGATGAAAAAATTACAACAATTGTTCAAAGTGTCGACCGTGGACATTATCACAGAGAGTACATCGACGGAGGAACGACTGGACACGCTCGAAGATTACGAGAGTTTCCTGGATTTCTGCTGCAGCGGTCACAATATGCGCTACTATTTCTTCTGGAGTTTCTACTGGCGTCTCATAAATGAGGGATTTCATGTGTCCATCAAATTCAATGTTCAAATTCAATGTTAATCAAATTTTTGTTTTCTCTGGACTTCACCAGCTGTGTTGTACCTATTCTGTACAATAAATAATTTTCTGGAGTGTTTCTTTCTTGTCTTAGTTTGTCTATCTGCACACGCAGTTTCTCGATTTTCACCCTTTAAACGTCATTTGCGCCCCCATATTCCGTTGCATTTTTTGTTCGTCTTGATGAGTACTATCATCCCTTTAATTTTGTTGAAGAATTTCAGATACACCCTTTATAAGCCTGAAGATTTGATTAATCGTCAAATTGTTCCCGTAGTCAGAACTAAGCTAGAGGATTTACACGGAAGACAGACCTAACGACAAGCCATGAAGCTGCTGATATCTTAGTCTGGGGACTTACAACCCAATCCCCCTTGGTTCAACTGTATTGAACGATCTTCCCTCGGTGTTCTAGAACCGCCAGGCTCGTGTTTTTGTTTCCCCAGAGTGCTACTGCCATAGTAAGTTACTAAGCCAATTAAATGTTTTCCTTATGTGCAGGATGTTCATTATTTTCAGTGTGTACACCCCAGGTAACTTCTTTGTTCTGAACAACAACAAATATCAAAAAAATGTTTGTTCCGCAATCAGCCCAATATCGAAATGTATACAAAATCGCTGTTGATTTTCGATGCAAATTAAAAGAATAAATAGATTTTACATTCTCAATAACAGTTGATGAAATGATCAACAGCCGTATGATTATAAATGTAGCATAATTAGCCATTTTCATTCGAGGTGTTACTGATAAATTTGAAGATTTTAAGGAATTACTGGAAATAATTCATATCCACGGAAAAAACTGATGCACAGGATGTTTTTTCTGAATAAACTTGATAACAAATAAATATAAACTATTAAGTTGGGATAAAATGATTCGATGTGCAAGTGATAGTGCAGTTGCCATAAAGGCATTATTAAATAATACAATGAAAGAACAAAACTTTTAGAATACCTTTCGAACTATTATTCGCCAAGATGCGCTTTGTACCAGGTGTTTGCATATGGATAATGTAACGGAAACAATAACTAAAACAGTAAACTTTATCCATATAAGAGCTCTGAATTACTGATAATTTATTACATTGCTCGAAGGAATTAAAAGTGACTACTGGGAGATAATTTATTATAGAGAGGTGAGATGGTTAAATTAAGGTGTTCTTTAAAAGAAGCCTAGTGTTTTGATTTAAATGACAGTGATTTGTTTGTTTTACCAACTGATGGAAAAGAACAGAAATTTCTTGCAGGTGTGAAACATTACATTTCGGACAGAAAATAACTACAGGGTGTATCAGTACAACGGTTACTAACTTTCAGGAGAGAAAGAGTACACCTGGACGATTGGAAATCATACAGCAATGCAGGTCGGAAACGCTTTCCTGGAGCGGTAGTGACGACATAGAAGTCAAGATAAAAAGGACACGAACGGGTTGAGAAAACATTTTTATTATTCGGAATGCAGCAAAAACAAAGAAAAAGCAACATAAAGAGACAACGATAGTTATCAAAAACGGTGTTCGAAATTACGCCCCGGACCGTAATGCAGGAACCGTGCGTCCTGCATCTTCCATGCGATCATCCATTCGTGATGCAGATCTTCCGTGCGCCGGAGAAGTGAGGCCTGCATCACGATCCGGGGTCGTAATTTCGAACACCTTCTTTAATGACGATCGTTATTTGTTTTTGTTCTTATTTGTTGGTTTCTATTGTACTAAACATAATAAATCACGTTTTGTCTCACTTTTTGCGCCCTTCCTTTTTTACGTCTTGTGTCGTCACCACCGCGCCAGGGAAGAGTTTCCGATCGTGCATTGCTATGTGATTTCCCATCGTCTAAATGTACTCTATCTCTCCTGAAAGTTTGTCACCATTGTACTGATGTACCCTGTATAAGTATAAATTCTTCATGTTGTGATATAACAATTATTTCCCTACCCACCCCCAATAACGGGCACAAGCCATTACAGGCGTTGCCATTTTATTATGGAGGCATTTAGTAGATGAGCAACCGTTGCCTCCTATGAAGGCAAATAATTTACATCCAAGTATTATCCGCGATTCAAATCCGGACGCTTTGGTACGTCAGTCAGAATCATTAACTACTTTCCCGTCAGGGCAACACGATATAATTATTATTATTATGTAGGTTTCGAAAAATTTTTACTAAAGAAATTTTAAAATATAGTTAAAATATGTTTCATTTTTTAACAAAAAGAAAAATTTCATTTTTGTAAGAAATTCTGGCAAATCAGCTGCTTTCAAAACGCGCATTCCACTCTTATGCAATATTAGTTAAGATAACTGAAAATAGATGATTATTGATTTGTCCAAATTATGAGCTGATAATTCATATTTGCCGAATTTTCATTCTCTCTCTTCTAACGCAAAAGTCAGAATTTTTCTAAAAGGTTATGCGTGTTTTGCGACTTATTTCATATATGTTTCAGTAAAAGAATAAATTAAAATAGCTAGTAATTAGCTTCTTGAAAAAACACATAAGTATTACATTTGCTGCACTGATCCAAAATAATTGCTTCGGCGAATAGTCCAATCCCGGAAGTTTGAGCTCTTGTCCCATTTTACTGCTCCATCTTTTATAGCCCTAGGGAAAAAATACAGAAAAGAAATGTATCACTTACCTTGAATATGTATATTGAATTTAAGAATAACAAGTGGCTGTAATCCAAAATTTAACATTGAAGTGAAAAATGCGAAAGGAATACATTTGAATCTGTAAATACGCAAGTATGAAGACAAGTTGTCATCTGCACGAATTTCCGTAGGTCCTCATTAAGAGGGCTTAAGTACTGCTTAGGTCATGATTTCCGCATTTAGCACTTGAGATTTAAGGGGCTGCCAAATCATTCTATAACTTTTTTTAATCTATTTTCACTTACGGAAAAGAAGACCCTGAACAATATCAATTCCGAATATCCAAGATATTTTTAACATTTCATTGAAAGTGACCCCATAAAATGGCGTCATTTCCAAACAGTTGCCCTTCCTCGCACTAGCGATAAGCTATAGTATGAGGGCAATATTGAATCCACAGTCCACGCAACTCATACATAAATTTTGAATGAATAAATCTACCCGAACGGGATCTTCATAGGTCTAAATGTAGTAACGTTATTTATAACAACCCCGTATGCATAAAATACGCGTCTTTGTGATGTAGAGGAGCCCCTTCATGCAGGTACTACATGGAGCAGCTCAACGACGAAATAACATGTACTGAGTCAAAACGTTCGGGCAAGTCACTTGCTCAAGAAAATCAGGTTTGCCCTACCGTCTAAAGGACTGGGCAGAAGTTACGGTCCAATGACGTAGTCTCCAAGAATATAGGCACAAACATTGACCGAGAAACGCTCTTGAGATGCACATGGCTGCGTACGATGAGGTTTCTCCAAAGCCCACACATGGGGGTTATGCTGATTGAAGGCTTCCTCACGTGGGAAGTAGGCTTCATCCGTGAACAATACGAACACAGCAAATGCACTGTCTATAGCACTCTGTTGCAGGAACCATGTAGCAAACGTCCTCTGCAGTGGATAGTCCTCATGCTCTAATAATTGGATGCGATGAAGATGATATGCGCTCATTGCATATATTACATATGCGATGACAAATAGGTAGTAATAATAAAACCTTGCATAATTTGTTAATGGCGTAGAACGTAAGAAGGGGAAGGGGAAGAATTCTGATTGCGTAGAATGCTAAAATGTTGAATCCGTAAAGAACAGCATACTTGACAATGGAGGTTCATTAAATCTTCATTATTTATTTCAACTGACATTCGTAGCCACAATTTACTTGGCACTCTTATCGTGTCTATTCATGAACAATTACATTTTTCATACTGTTACGATAGGAAGCGAAAAAGCGACCAAGCGGCAACAAAGGTGAAAGCAGAAGAGTGCAATTATTCAATATGGAGGCTCACAAAGATAAGGTTTGGGTTAGGTTACGTCGGCAGCATTATATAAGACATGTGACATAGACCGATCTAGAAATAACGTATCAAGAAACGTATTTACTATGTTTAGAATAGACAGGTGAAATTAAGGACTGTTGCTAGTTTAAATTATAATTTTGAAATTTGCGCACACACACACACACACACACACACACACACACACACACACACACACAC
>KK119373.1:87888-128928 GCA_000611955.2 Stegodyphus mimosarum | reverse complement strand
CACGCACGCGCACACACGCACACGCACACACTTCACTAAAAGTTATAAAAAGAAAACTCTCCATATTACATCTCCAAGCAATGGAAATTTAATATAAAAACATCATTGAAAAGATATTTTTCAGAATTTAAAAAAAATTTGTATAATTTTTAGTCTTTCTAGCTTTGAACACGTTGCTCGGAGATGTAATATGGAGAGTTTTCTTTTATAATTTTTAGTGAATTATTGCTTTATTACTTTTCAGCTTTAGCGCAAGTCTTGGGCTTATTAATTTACTTTTAATTACTTTCATTATATATATATATATATTTAATATATATATATATAAGCTTTTGCATAATTAGCGTTATGCAAGATTCATATGAAATAAATTAATTTTGAAGGGACGCAGTTTAGATAGATTAGGCGGTATTAAAATGCCATGTTAAACAGTCAAATTAAAATGGAGAATTAAGAGAATATTGCCATTAAAGTTATAATTTTGCCTTACATATTCCTTGTCTTACACATATATATAATATCTGAATTAAATTTAAAAGATATTTTAAGTATGTGAATTGTTGGTAAAGGTTTAACAAATTTTGAATCGTTGTTTAAATAAATTTTGTTGTTTTAATAAATTTTGAATCGTTTGTTTTAATAAATTTGAATAAATATAGAAAAAAGGTAGTGAGTAATAGTTCATTATCCGGAAAGAACAGACTATCATACGAATTTGAAAATATAAAATTAAACAGAATTTAATTTTAAAGTTCTTCCGCTAAAATTACATTATACAGAGATTATTAGTCTTTTCAGCACAATAAATGGCATAAAAACCACTGAGCTCTCGCTCACGAAACCCGGCCGAAGATGGGATGTAATGATTCAGGAGAAATCATGCAAGGTTTTATTACTATTAACTGCATTTTATATAACAAAGGATAAAATGCTTGGAACCATGTGATTTCTCTATATTTTTGTATGGTTTTGTTTTTGGCTTCTTCTGTGATAAATGATTGTGGAAAAATGAATTCGTAAAAATTATTGTGTTATTTAGATAAGAAAACTACACTATTCTTTGGCATTTTTCTCCTGATGCTCTAGATTTATACTGATAATTGCTTTTGATTCAAACTGTTTTACTCAATTTTTGATATAAAGGAATATTTATTTGTACTGTATAGTCGTTAGGTTATTTTAAGCAAGAGATGTGAAAAATGTGCAATGTCATCGCCGGCACGCGAACCTGGACCTCTCGAATACGCGCCGAGTGTGTTACCGTCACACCACGAAGCCATGCAGAAAGGAGGAAGAAAACACCTTATATGTCCTCCCTTTTAAAGGGAGATTGGGGGAATGGAGGACCTAGTCGCCAAATCCAAGTGATGAAGAATCATCATCCATCACCTTCTAGTTCGGGCCCTATTCTAGAGACATGACTTTTTATTTTATTTATTTTTTTAGGCAGCAGAAGACATGACAAATGAGCAATGCTCTCGCCGGGACTGGAACCTGGACCTCTCGAATGTACTCCGAGTGCCCTACTGTTACATCACAATGGCATGCAGAAAGGAGGGAGAAAATACCTTATATGCGCCCCTTTTAAAGGGTGACTGGGAATTATGGGACCCAATCACCAAATCCTGATGGGGAAGAATCATCATCCGCCACCCTCTAGTTCGGACACCAGTGTACAATCATTAGGATTTTTTAAAGCAGGAAAGGTGAAAAATGACCAATGCCCTGGCCGGGACTCGAACCTTGGACCTTTTGAGTACTCGCCGAGTGTGCTACCGTTGCACTCCAAAGGCATGTGGAAAGGACGAAGAAAATACGTTATAGTACCTATGTATAATAGGCACATTTTAAAACATCTTTTTGTACATTTTACTTTCATTCTTACATTTAGCAGGAGCGACACAGTAATAATTTTAGAAAATAGGAAATTCTGATTTGCTAAATTTCTCTTTTTATATAAGGATAACTATTTGTTATGAAATGATACTTTATTTAATAAAACATTTTAAATCACTATAACTATATTAATGCTTATTGTGATTTCTTTGGTTTTTTTAATCATTTTTCTATGGAATTTCAACAAATCACAAACTCAACAGAGAGAATTTCTTGCATTTTTCTCAAAGACTAATACGAGTTTTTAAATTCTTCATAAATAATTTTTAACAGAAGTAAAAAATAAGAAAAAGAACTCTTATTCTTTTGAATTTTGCAACTATAGCTGTAGACTTTAATACGTATAATTAATTACTGTAAAGGGTGTCCCATCGAGACCTCCAAACTCTGCGCAGCCAGATTCCACGCTTGGAATGCATAAAAGATGCCCCAAAACTGTACTTGTATGACCCATGGCTTTCTAGAGTTGTATGCAATATCTCTGATACGTCTGTACTGAAAACTCTATATTCTATGCGTATCTGAATATGTATTTAAAACGTCTGCATTCTCTACATCGAAAACCTCTATATGCAATATGTCACATATATGCAATATGTCTGATGTGATATTTAATACATCTGTTGTAAGTCTACATATTGAATTCATCTAATAGCATTGAGACCGTTAATGTATGTCTATCTTGAACCCTTATTAATATTTGAAAAGTCTCCACTCTAACTAATTTGAAAACCCACAATAAGATATTAAATGTTCTAAGGTAATCTCATTATTACCCTCTAAAATGGCAACGATATCCGTAACAAATCAGAATGTAAAAGATACCTTTTTAAATAACGCAACTTCAAAATTTAGAAGAGAATTAACATCAAAATATTTCAAGGTAGAATAACACACGGTATTAAACCAGAAGTCAAACAACAGAAATCAGTGTTGTATTTGCAAATTCTTACAGGACTAGTTTCGATGGTTTTACCGAGCCATCATCCTCAGCTGTCAATCTCGTTGATTTGCGCTTTGACAGCTGAGGATGATGATTCGGTAACACCATCGAAACTAGTCCTGTAAGAGTTTGCAAATATAACACTGATTTTTGCTGTTTGACTTCTGGATCAAAATACTGGTTTTATGACAGAAGTGATGTTATTACATTTTAAAACAATTTGTTCCAAACATATGTAAATATTCTTTGAAGGTATGCTATACATGTCAAGATAAAATATCAATGAAATTTTGACCCTTAAATTTTTTTCTCACGCAGTACAGTTATTTCAAGCTTACTTTTTATTATTCCTTTCTTCACAGTATTTCTGGAAACAATTGTCAACTACATAAATAAATCTTTATATCTGTGTGATATAGAAATTAGTTTTGAGGTTTTCTACTTTGTGCTTGTAACTTAAATTTCTGCTTTTGATTTCTGAAGTTCAAATTTACAACTTACCTCATAAGCAACTTTCAGACCTGAGCTGTAAGCCATATAGTCGTCCGGTGTCTCAAATAAGGCATCCTGTGAAAGACATTGTTTTAGTAAAAGTTCAACAGTTTTGCCTGGAAATAAGCAAGAATACAGATCAGCATGATGGGTATTATCCCACCTAATGAAGCATGATTTTCTAGGCGAAACGTTTCCGAGAAACAAGCTTTTCCTTTTCTTCACGAATAAGAACCGAGGATCAAGCTTTCCTTTCTCTAAAGAAACTTCATAGAAACCTCTTTCTTTGGAGAAAATTCCTACAATCTTATTCCTTGAAGGGTTCTTGGCCGAATCATGTTTCGCTGGAACCGATGTTCAGGCCTGTTACGCGGAGAAATTTGACACTGAGATGAAAACATTTCGCTTAAAGCTATATCCTTCTTAGGTTTTTCCCACAAAGAAGTAGTTTTGACTTAAATCTACCAATCAGATACCCCGAAAGTGAAAAGTTCACTGAAATATTTCTTCCGACGAGTTCATGGTGGTAGGGGGTAAGTACTAGATATGTTATCGGATTTAGAGTACTTCTTTCCATCAGAGAGCAGTTTTTACATGGGCATGGGTACATCACGAACACGCTCAGTCACATCACGAACCGTAGCACAGCACATTCAGTCTGTAACGTATCATCCAGTGTCTGCGCGTACCATTCGACGCTGTTTACAGCAGAGTGGTCTGTCCGCAAGACGTCCATTGCTTCGTCTACCCTTGACGCAAAACCACAGACGTCTCCGCTGTCAACGGTGCGATGAAAGAAGGATGTGGACGGCGAAATGGAATGAAATTGTCTTTACTGACGAGTCACGCTTCTGTCTGCAACACCACGATGGTCGGATTCGAGTCTGGAGACACCGTGGGAAGAGGATGCTGAACAGCTGCGTTATGTACCACCACACTGGTCCTTCACCGGGTATTATAGTATGGGGCGGTATTGGATATCATTCTCGCATTCCTCTAGTACGCATTGCCGGTACTTTAAACAGCCAGCGCTACATCTCCGAGGTGTTGGAGCCAGTTGTACTTCCTTACCTTCAGGGCTTGCCCACAGCCATATTTCAACAGGATAATGCGCGACCACACGTGACACGCATTGTCCAAGGGTTCTTCGTCAATCGCCAGATTGAATCGCTTCCATGGCCGGCTCGCTCTCCGGATCTTTCGACGATAGAAAACACGTGGTCCATGGTTGCTGAACGATTGACCCAGATTACATCCCAAGCTGCCACGCTAGATCAAATTTGGCAACGTGTGGAAGCTGCTTGGTCTGCTGTACCCCAAGAACATTTCCAAAGTCTCTTTGAATCAATGCCGAGGCGTGTGGCAGCGGTGATCTCCAACAATGGCGGCTACTCTGGCTACTGATTTTAGAAGGATCCACACTTCACAGAAGTCTATAAATTTAATCATTTGATACTTGGTCAACATGTTATCTACTAAATAAATTTTGTTGTGATATCTCTTGTCTTTCTTGGTGTTGCAATTTGGGTGGCCAGCAGTGTATTTAAAAGCAGCCTATCTTTAGAATTTGCGACGCACAGTCTCTCGTGCTGGAGATAAAAATGTGTTTTTTCCATACAGTGTTGTCATTTCTCGCCTTGAAATTGAATTTGTTAATCAAAAGTTCGATAAAATTTTACAAAACAGGAAATAGAAAAAAAACAAATTCAAGATTCGGGTGTCAGATGCCCATGTTCGGGTGGAGGATTACGTTATTCGGAATTTGATGGCTAGGTGTCGTCATTTTTCCGCGATAATACATACATTCATGCAGATTCTTCATTATTTAATTTCTTTAAATATAACGCAAGGCGATAATATTTGGTGGCAACAATTTAAAAAGTGATTCGCCGTTTATAGTGAAACGCACCAAAATGCTGTTTTGAGACCAATAGCCCTTCCGGGCCACCGCCTGTTTGGGCTCATTATTAATATTCCTAATCTTTGCAGTCCAAGAACCTATCTAAACACTAATACCTTTTCTAATAAGTTTTATTAAAATTATTGATTTTTCACAAACTGATTGAGTAACACGGATGATTTTTCTAATGTATAAAAAATCTGAATGAATATATTTAGAAAAGATTTTAAACATTTATAGCAGAAATAGAGATTGAAATCTGTCTTACCTTATCATTAATAGAAGGGTCCAGACGTGTGACGTAATTAAAATATTCCTCCGCAGTACAGAAGATTTCATCCTCTAAATTGCTCTTTGTGTTTTGGTTTAACGGCCACCATCTGACTTGATTGCCATTTTTGTCAATCTGCTGACCTGTTACGTTACCATATATATTGAAAGTGATGCGGGAACATATATATTAATTGAATCTTTATATTTTAATTGACAAACAGTCTTAATCTTTCTTATATAAAATCGCAATTATAATTTCATTATATATGCTACCCGTCTTCGAAAGTTGCAGAACAAATAAAATTTTAAGAAACGCTATTAAAAATTAAATTAATTAAAATCCATTCAAAATTCAGATAATTTCTTATTTGGTTTATATTTGAGAATTGTTATATTAGTCTTTCAGAGTAGGGATATTCAAAAGTTATTCTTAGGTTATTTGCGCACATAAAATAGCTTCAATAGATTCTGTAAATGCGTGTATCAAATGCTTTTCGCTATAAAATAATTTTAACTTAAATTAATGAGCTTCAGAAAGAATATAATGCTCTAAAGCCAAGCCTAACACAACATATGCGTCTCCCTATCTTTGAATGGTCGCATAGAAATTTTGAAAAAAAAATGTATAATACAGATTTTTAGTTAAGTGTCCTTCGAGTGTTCAAAAGAATAACATTTATTGAAAATGCTAGTTAACCTAACTACTTTTAATTACAAAAAAAATCGATAGTCATGGTTAACCAAATCGATTAGATTATTATTTATTTGTTAATATGCTTAAGTTAGATTAATTAGTTTTGATGTAGAAAATAAATCCTATCTGTCTAACATGAGTTTACCTTATTGGAGGACATTCTAACGTAAATTGGCTTTTGTTTACGATACGCATAGGGACAACCTGGGAAACAATATTCAGATACCTATATGACATTACTAGGTCCATTTTCCAGTATCCAGTAAGCCTGTTAATAAGGAAGTGTTCATTTTATTTGCATCGGTTATGATCTTATATCAAATAGCCAATGGATAGGAGCTAAGCAGTTACTACAAATGCCAAGAGTCGATTGCAAAATCTTTTTGAGGCAACTTTTTTTCACCATTGCACCATTTTAATTACGTATACTTGCACGTAATTACGTTTTGTACTTCCTCGATAATGTGGCCTCCTAAGCATAGTCGCCGTAACTGGTTATCCAATGTACCGTTAGAATTTCAAATATTATCAAACGTGCATTCGGTGATATTTTTGACAAGGATGTACCAATGATGTGACAGCTCTGTCTTTACATGTGAATAACAATGTACTGCTAGACACAATTATTCTCTGTTAATGAATTATCGAAAAACATACGTAAAAGTACAGAAGGAGCCATCAAAAGGGAATTGCTATAGTACAACTATACGATGATACTTAAATGTAAGCTTTGTTAACAATTTTATAGCTCTAACTTAATTTTGATAGTAAACAAATCATGTATGCAAAAATGATTTGTTCACAAGATGCAGGTACCCAATATAATAGATGACGCCGTGAAACGTGCTCCTATACATTTATGTATCTCCATGTATATGACGTACTGTAATACATTTTACTTGAGATAATTTAACGCTGAAAGGTAGGAGTGCCGTTGATACCGCCGGTGGTGGCAGAGCTTGCAGTGTTGGCTGGAGTCACAGTTTCATCACGACTCTAGGACGCCAGAAGGTTGTTAGTTTTCTAGTTAGTGTGTGGGCCTAATACCTATTTATTTAGAATAAATATTACGTATCCTCGTCACTTCTACATAACATAACATAACATATGTGATACCTCATAGATTCTCATTTAAAGGAATTTATGTTGCCCTTGTTACCCAAATATAAGTATTTTACTGCTGTTTTAAATGCCATTACTGAGTTTTAGCCGTCAATAGATTGGATAAAATTTGACGAATTGCTTTATCAGATAATCGTAACGCTAGAGCTCCCATTTATTTAAGATTTTATATGCTACATCAGTAACTTGTAGTTATGTATTTCCTGTTTAAATGTAAAGCTGTTTGTGATTTTCTAAATAAAGAAAGAACTATCTGCTTGTAGATATTTGGATATATGAAATAACTTTACCTTTTTTATCAACTGCACGTACAACTTCACGGCCTATAAGGTAACCAAGTGCTCCAAAGTTGAGATAGCTGAAATAAATGTGCAAACCTTTACCCAATTCTTACAACATTTTACAAATATCATAAGCGTAATCAGAGAAATTCAAATAGAACATTTTAGTTGAAATCAGGCTTTAAGAAATAGATAAGATATATAAACTTACGACGGTTGATCTTTTTTGAAGAAGCCGTTTAATAAAACTCCTGCAGGAAATTCTGTAAAAAAGAATACTGTTAATGAAGAATATACCAATTCTCGAATTAATTCAAAACCAGTGAAAAACGTAATAAAGCTAAATCTCCAATTGCTTCAAATTCTTTAAGTTTTGTAAAATATTGATGTACGTATGTTAATTGAAAGGTTTTTCAAGCTGATTTTCTCATTCAAAATCAGGTGATCCTTCGAACCCTGTATTTTGTTCTTTCACAAGCTTAAGTTCCGTTACTTTGTTTTATCCCCCCATTTCGTTTTATTAAGTGTTTCAACAACATTAATTAGGTTGTTTCGTAACATTCTCTTTTCCGCTCCACGTATGGTGTTTTCAATTCTTTATCCTAAGAGACGATCTTCTGCATCTGGTCAATATTTAGAACGATTCCAAATGGCATGTCATTGAGCCCAGGTTATATGCAAGGTGTTCCAGAATTGACAGATCGATTTCAAACAGTGCTGTCAATGCCATAACAGTGCATAATGCTAATTATCTTGGAATAATCGTGCATTGTCCTTAGTCTCTTATTCATATCCGGTCTTTCCTTCTTCATGTTTCGATGCAAACAATTTTCGAGGTATTTACATAATAATCACTACTCATTATCTATCCTTGGCTGTACAATGTTGATACCCGTAACACACAGCGTATAACCTCAAAGACAATAGTATGTGCCTTTATCAATAAGTTGCTGAAAAATGGTTTAATATTTCATCCCCAAATGAAGATAGTGAACCTTTCAAATGTTTCATGCGGTTCTTCTCAAATTCACACACACACAATTCAAATCCTTTTCTGCGTTTACACATAGCTAGCTTTTCTTACCTGTCACAGAAGGTACTAATGCAGTATTGCAAAACGTATTACAACAAAACGTCCATTCATTCGGCTGGATATTACCAAATATTAAAAGACATGACTCTGTAACTGTAGGTTCAAAACAATAACGTGTGATCGTCGCACCTGATATAGAACCCCAACATATAATACGGGAAAAGAGAAATAGATTCTGTCGCAGACACTTCAGAAGGGATCCATAAATACGACGACAGTTATATTAGCTTTTTTAAATAAATCTTTAACCTCACTGTTCATAAGGCTAAATATGCACTGGCTTCCAAAAATTAAGCACGAATCAAGAAAGATGGAAAATTAAAGCTTTGATTAACGATAAAATGCACATGAAGGTAGCAAATGGCTTTATGCATGAACGAAAACAATTGTTATGTACAAAGGGGAAAACAATATTTAATTTTAGTAAATTATATGATGGTGTCATACTTAGGCCGTAACAAATTGATGTTTAAAGTTAAAAAGCAAATGAACAGAACTTACATTAATAAGGTATGTGACAAATGCGGACCTACACGCAAAGCTTACAGCAACTGCCCATGCTTTCAATGAGGTTATCAACGTCTCAGATACTATCAGTAGCCATTCCTTCAATACGGAAGTTTCCGACTGACTGAGACTGGCTGCAGGAGGTAAATGGGTAAGGACAGCTCGTCCGAGATCACTCCAAAACTTTCCGGTGAGTTTTAGGTTGAAGGATTAAGGTGGTCTCTTCATACGAAAAATGCCCTCACTCTCTAGGTACCCGTTAATGATGTTAAATCGATGTGAGCAAGCATTATTCATCCATAACGAAGAAATCAAAAACAACTCTGCAGCCTAGTCTTACAATGGGAAGTAGGATTTAATTCCGATACTGAGCTGCCATTATTATTCTGAGGTTGCAACCTTCCTTACCGCCCTCTTCTTCTCTCCCGCCTTCTTAACTGGTACGCTTCTCGGCCAAGGGGATACGAGACCTAGGTCATCGGAGGTTTACGTTCGATAAGACCAAATAGAAGCAAGCTTCTTCGGCAAGCCTTCAGAATCTTCTTTGAAATGTACAGCTGACTGAGATATCCCATTAAAATTCCAGCTTACAGCATCATATAGCCACTTGTAAATGCAGGATATTCGATGATGTTTTGGACCTGATTCCATGTGCCTCTTTCTACTCAGACTCTTACATGCTTATCATATGGTTCCAAGAGAAATCTGGACTCGTTCGTGAACAGGACGTTCCGTTAATATGAGACAGTGAAATTCGTATATTGATGAAACCACTTAATCTTGTTCCTCCGGAGTGAGCGGTTGTTGGAACACAAATTATTGGTATTCGGGCACAATGTTCTTTCATGGGAAGCCTTCGGCGCAAGTATTGGCAGTTACTGTGCTACTAAAGTGGCTTTGCAACTATTACTTTAGGTGACTTTGCAACTGTCACAGTTGCGCAAGTCGTTTCTTGATTCCGCTTGGTTACTACAACAATATACCGGTCTTCAGAAGGGATGGTAACCTCCTGATTCGCCGAAATTCCGGATAGCTGCTTGACATATTTGGAACTGCTTATACATTCAGTAAATTACCGAATTACCAACACAAAAGAAGAGGACGACATCTTTGATGGCTTGTCCTGCTTCACCCATAGCAGGGTAGCGCCTGTTATCTATCATTCATCTTCTTTCAGCCAAAGAAACAAGAATATCATCAACAATTATGTTGGAAAAATTATAAACACGTTGTATTAATGTTTAAATGTACCTTCTCAAACCCTTCAGTATGTTGGCGTCTTCAGCGACTGCCAAATTAGCATATGTTGAAAATGTCAGTCATGGTTGGCTATAACATACGATATTTCCATATTGCCATCAGTACCTGCATCGATTTTCGACACTCAAACTTTGTTCCTGTATTCTAATTTTCATATTCTATTTTTGTAAATTCCATTTTTTAACTTGCGCCATTCGTTTTTTAAAATGCAGAAACTCAAATGACGGGGATTCAGTGGTTTAAAGTGATAATGATGGCCAATGTAAGCAATAGAAATTATTTATTAAAGTACCACTGTTCCCTTTATTTATTTAAAAAATAAATTTAATAACTTATTACAATTTCCTCTGCAATTATGTGCTCTTAAATATAGACGTTTATTATTTTTATGTGCTTTCTATGAAAAAGATATGTTTAAAATAAAACGTTTGGCATTTTGTTATACAAATCGTTTCAAAATTTATACTGTTTAAAAATTATATCGTAGAAATGAGTTGCTTCTATTATGCAAAAAATGGTATCAACAGAAAAAACTAACATTTTTTAATACAATATTTTAGATAATGCAGTCTTGACGAATTAAAATTCTCAGTTTTAAAGAATAAAAGCATCTTTGAATCTTTATTGATATTAAAGAAACAATTTTGTGCTTTTTTCAGTTTTAGTTCTGGTACTTAGAAGAAGCTGGTTAACCTTGCAATGATTGAAATGTTGCTCCAGATACTGAAACTAAAAAATGATGACGTTTCATAATTATCGCTTACGAGGATGATTGATTGATTTATAATAATTAAATGAAAAGTAAACAAAAGAGAGTAAAATGAATTACCGATACTGTTTTCCAGATAGTTGTAATATGGCTTTACAGCTGGTGCTTTGTCATATTTTTCCCAGCTGCAAATAAATACGTATCGATATAAAGCAAAATGTTTCTAATTTTTAACGGTAGTCTTATTACTTATTGCACTATTTAAGGTTTTGCAAAATACTGAATGTAGAGCGGTGCCTATGTTACGTGGGTTAATTCATACACGGCGATCCAACCGTTGGACGAATTAAATTTCCAAAAACACAACGAATATTAATGTCAATTTATTTTAATGGATAAAAGCCCCATATTATTATAATTAATAGATCACATGAAATTTCAATTTGCTGTGTATTCCGTTAGCTTAAACTGCAAATGCAATTTGACATAAATTTATAAATCTGTTCAAACGTTTTAGTTTTATAACATTAAAATGCATTGATTGAAGAAACATTGGCTTTTATGTTTGAAATGTATTTTCCCCTAAATGTTACATAATTTTTAATCCAGGCTTTTGATAATAATGTGAATGTTTATAATATTTGACCGAAATTTCCTCTTTCATTTATTTCGATCTTTAGCCATGAATTGCATTTTTTACTGGTTATTCGGCATTTGACATTGCTCAAGATCCTCAGTTAGTCGAATTTTTATCGTAATTTCTTATTGCAATATGATTTGTGTAGATAACCCTTCATAATTCAATAAAACTTAGGATTCCTAAATCAAAATACGTAAAATGTGACTTAGGAATTATACTCTGAAAATTCACAGTTTTTCGAAAACACGCGAAAGAACAAATATGACACCTCATCCGGTTTACGGGAAAGAAGCATTTTGGGGAAACATGAATACTGGTACATGAAAATATGAGTTTACATTTACACAAGAAAATTATGGAAATAACCATCGCGCATATCAAATAAAATCTGAGCTGGTAGTGGAGTACTTGGTTGAACATGACTCAGCCTCAAAGTGTAATCATACCAAGAACAGATAAATAAAAGTCTCTTTCTGTAGCAAATAGCTTCAGTAAACTACACTGCGTCATAGAAAGCCTGCAGCTTGTGGTCGGAGTGTTTCATACCCAAACAGTCATGGATAGGAGAGCTGAAATGTTTATATATTCCGTCGCGCTGACACTTGAATCAGATAATTCTGAAGGTATCATATAAAGGAAATAGTGTAAGGATTATTACATTGTAAGGTTTATCCTAATTTTGTAACAGTTATTTTAAGTTTATGCACCTTTCCTATCCCTTCTAGCTTCAGCTTACAATTTCCTATCAGAATGTATTTTCAGAAACGCGTTTCATGCAAATGCGTAAGAGTAGTATTTAAGTCAATGTTTCACCGACTTCGTTAGAGAGCCCGAGTACCTGAATAGCGCGCGTTTACCTTTGGCTACGTCTCTCTCTAAGGTATTACTACGCTCAGCCGCACTTTAGGCTCTTGATAGCTGTGCCGACTTAATTGAGATTTAGGGGCCAACTACTTAGAATCTTGATAGCTTCGGCTATATCTTTTAGTTAAACATTAGTTAAGTTTAAGTTCTCATTAATTTGAGTTCAAGCCCAAATGTAAGCTTTTCTGTATGCTCCTAGATAGGAGCAGACTGTACTCATCCTTATTTTGAGAAATAAAGGGCAGTTAACCCTTCTTGAGTCTTACGTCTCTATTCACACACTAAAGCGATTATTCGCTTATCAGTGTAAGGGGTTTCTCACATTGAACTGAGAAATAAAAGGGTGGAACCTCACAGCATGAAGGAAACTGGTATATCACGGAGAAATATCAAGTTAAATACTAGTTAGCCATTAAGGCAGCGGCAATGTGGTTCAATAATACGAAGTTATAGAGCAGCCGACCTGATGTCTCTTCGTGCAGATTGCAGAAGGATTGGACTATTACCTCACACGAATCTACAGTTTCTTTTCGATAGCACTAAAATAATATCAAGGAATATAACATTTTTAACTGGAAACTTTCAATATATTCGAGCAAATTTTAAAAGTTTGTTATTACTGCCTACACTGAAAAGGTGAGGCAGTGAAAGTATACATAAACTCCTGTAGAAACTCGGCTATTTATGGATGTCATGAATGCATACTAGGTGCCATGATAAAAGCTGGATAGGGTACGGTAGGTTCAGTAGAGGTCAGTGTCTACTCTGTAACAAAATTTCGTATCTCAGCTTTATGGATTCTAAAAGTGCGTTCTAACGCAAGCTATTAATACATTCATTTACCAAGCTATTCTCCGTGTTCCAAGTAACGTGGACTACTCTGCACATAACAAATGGGACAGTTCTGTATCTTCCGTTCTACTGGGTAGATTGACGAAATTTAACTTGCAATATTCATGTCTCAAAAGCGCGATTTAGAATACATATTAAATTTATATATCATTGTTCTAACATAGGTATTCGAAAACAAAAGTAGACTTTTTCTGAAATGACATACCCATTTTCTCCTATATTTTGATTCTGCAACTCAGATTATGCCTAAATATTAAATTTTGTACCTAGTATAAATTAAAATTTTTACCTTGGCGCACTTGTTTTTCAATTTCCATCAAGAATAATCAGCAAACTGAAAAGTTCTTAACTTACGGTAACATATTATCTTTTCCGTTTTTCGTTGCACACGAGTGGAAAAAAGATGCATCATTCATTCTTTGAAACAACTTTAACAAGGTGTATAAATCACATTTGTTCTTCTCGCTTATAACCGCATCCATATATTTACTCATGTCCATAAATTCAGGATAACGCAAAATCAGGCAAAGGAAGAGTTAGAAGCAAAACAAATTTGACTTATTTGTAAAGCTTATTTATTAAACAAAAGGTAAAGAGCAAAAAACGATGCTATATGTTTGATATTATTAAAAAAATTAGCGATTTTTTCTCCCTGGAGCAAATTACAAAAAAAACCGATTTACAAAAAACAATATTACATGGTTGGTATGATAGTTAATGCATTGTATGTCTCCCAGACGATGCAATACAGTCCGTACAATGCCTAGGCATGCTGAGTATCAAATTATCGATCTGATCTTGGGGATATTACACCACTCAAAAAGCAATGCTCTCCGAAGTTCCGGTAGACATGTAGGAGGAGGTTGACGGGCTGCAACTCGTCGGCCAAGCATGTACCGCACGTGCTCTGCTGGATTCAAGTCCGGTGACAATGCTGGCCAGTCCATACGGGTGATATCCTCCGATTGAAGGCATTCGCTTCATATGTTTGCACGGTGAGGACGGGCGTTGTCATCCATAAACACAAATTGTGCGCCCATGGCGCCCCGAAACAAACGTACATGGTGTTCCAGAATGACGTCCCGATAGATTTGGCTTGTCATGGTTCCAATTTGAGCATTCAGGTCAGTTCTGGAACCAGGAATAATTCCACCCCGGCGAGAATCAGACTGCAAGCTAAACCTGGACTCGTCGGAAACTATCACACAAGCCCACTGTTGCGGTGTCCACAGTGCATGCTCTCTACTCCAGGCTAACCGCAGGTGACAGTGAGTTGCAATAAGTGGAACGCATCTGACAGGTCTACGAGCATATAGACCAATCTGCCCTAAGCGTCTGTACACGGTCTGCCTTGAAATTGTCGTACCAGTGGCTGAAGACAGCTGATGAGAGACAGGTCTGAGGCTGTGCTCCGCCTGTTTCTTTTGGCAATAACTACCAAATACCGGTCCTCATTCGGCGTTGTAACTCTGGGGCGACCTGTGCTGTAACGTCTACTCACATTACCATCATCTTGGAATCGTTGCCAAAGCCTGGAGATGACACTCTGGGCAATTGCAAGTTCATCTGATACTTCCAGTTGGGTACGCCCTCATTCCAGACGGCCGATAATTCTACCACGTAAAAAATCATCCAAATGCGCCTTTTGTGTCATAACTATTCGGTTATTGCACTGAAATGCTTATAAAGCGCCTGCGAACAATTTTACTTGTTTGCCTGTTTTACTTATATGCCACTCTCTTACGCTCTCGTCTTTGTGACGTACTATCGGTGTCATGTGGTTACTTCCTGAAATTTGCATATGATTCTTGAAGATGTGTGTAGTGATTTTACAGGTGATATATTTATTTTAGAGTTCGATTTCTGCGTGACTCTGAATTATCCTTAATTTATGGACATGAGTGTAAATCCAAGTATATCTTGAAACATTTTGAATAATAAACCCCAAATTTTTGCAGTTGTGCATAGGAATACATCTACTTTAAGATGATGGTAAAAATTCTGTAGGCTTGAAAATGTTTTTTAAATTACTAAAAAACATAAATTAAAAAAATAAATCAGAAAATATTTGCGAATTTTTTTTTAATTGAACCTAAATTTTGTAATACGAAGGAAGGAATCAAATAGGTTTAATAAAAACAAGTGGTATTAATAAATATATATAAATATATATCAAATTCAATTAACACGGAGGAGGTTTTAAAAACCTACTTGTGCGATTTTTACAAAACTTGGCACTTTAGCATGATTTAAGTCATAGAATAGAAATATGGAATGCGGTAAGTATGTCACTTCAGAAAAAGTCCGATTTTGTGTCAGAATACCTATGTTAGAACAACTGTTATATATAAATCTAACATATGTCCTGGGTTGCGCTTTCGAGACATGAAAAACACAAGTTAAATTTCGTCAATTGATTCAGTAGAGCGTGAGATATAGAACTGTCCTTCTTTTTCTGTCCCTCTTTCTTTTGTGTGTACAAGGTGTGCCAATATCATTGTGGTCAGTGTTATCACCTGTTTCCTCGTAGTCTAAGAATTGTGTTTCTGATCGCTTTCCATATCATGTAGTATCCAGGAGTATTCACCGTTCAGTTTTATCTGAAGGAAAATCCATTTTTCCTATGTTAAGATGAATTAAGCGCCATGTTTCTCACTGACGTCTGTTGACTCTATGCGTGCATCCTGCGATAATTATACTCTGAGTTTGCAGTTAGATCACAATAAATAAAATACACGTAAACAGTAGTCAAACTAACACATACTTCTCTTTTATGTTAGGTTTATGCAGCTGCAGAAAGTCGTGATCAGTTTTCCACAGGCTAGCCGACTTCACATCGTAGAAATACATAACACTGTCAATACTTAACTGTAAAAAGAATTTGATCATTCTGAGAAGAATTCTTAGAAATAGCTTTATATTTTTAAGGTGAAATCTTTCTGCAGATCTAAACAAGAAGTTGATAATATCAAAGAACTTACATTTGAGTACAGTTCAGAGAGATAAGAATGATTCAAAAGCTGTATCGGATATTCAGTATGTATTTCTATAGCACGAGCCTGCAAAGAAAAAAATGAACGTTTAGTATTTTAGTTCTCTAACTATCATTTAAATATTCCAGCAGATATCGATTTTAAAAACTTAAAAATATTCAGAGCAAACTTTGGAAATTGGAATATTAGTTAGTGCATAACTGAGTTGGAAGCCATGGCGAAGCATCATTTCTTTAAATAATTTCTCAAGACTAAAGACTCATAAACTCAGATTACACTAGTGCTAAAAATTCTATGATAATAAGCAAAGTCTAGCTCCAAATATGTGAATTAAAAAGTAAAAAGGATTTGTAAGAACATTACTTAGACGCTAAACGAAATTCATGAGAAAAGGAGATAATACAAAAATTAAAAAATATACAGGGTGCTTCAAAGGGTTTCTCTAATCTGTTATTTGAATAACTCAGGAATAGGCAGAATTAATATCGTTAACTTTTGTGCACTTGCGCAGGAATCCAAAGGAAAACTATTTGGGGAATGCAGTTATTTTTGCTCGAAATTTATTTGCTTGAAAAGGGACCAAAGTTCAATCTAAGATTGCATTATTTTAGTGAAACGTTTATCCTTGAAATCAGAAACACTCAGAATGTGGTCTAACGCCTTTGATGAAAATTTGTTTTCGTTATATCGATTTCTTGAGAACGAGGTACATTCCTGACGCTTACATTGGAAACAAGGGATCCGAAACACGTAATTTCAATAGGATGTATCCCTTTCATATTCCTGGAGCGGAGTGGGACTATTCGCCATCATCGTTTCGCGCTCGCAGTTTTGCCCTCATGCCATTTTTCCCGTAGATTTTCTCCGTCTCACCGATTAGCCACAAGATATTTTTTTTCGAAATGATTTGATTTATGCAATTACGGCAAAGCCTCGAGGGCTATCTGCCTAAGGGGAGAGACGCCTTCGTGGAAGACTTTTTAAGGGAAAGTGGCTAGTATACACGTTACACATAGGGAAAACCACGAAAATGCCCATGCAGCCAGCCCGTTCGCGGAAGTTTTCTTCAAATACTTATACTATATCTGCCATGTCACATTAGCTTTATTTGGTTTAATAATTTTGTTTACCTATTTTATAGTCGATATATATTTTTTACATGCCTATATTATATCTTGCCACATTAATTAAGCTTATTTAATTTAATAATTTTGTTTAAAGTTGGTTTCCGTAGGCGTAATGGCAGACCGCACATTCAGTTGAACAATGTTAAACGAATTACGCACACTGCGCATGCCCAGAAGAGAATTTGGCGCAATTAAGACTTTGGCATCATTTTAAAAGAAGATAAATATGGTATAGGGTTGATGTTCTGTTACCTGGACGTAAACAGTTCGGGGTTTTAAAACTTGTTAGGTTGTACGTTGCTTCATTACTTAGGTGTCAATATAGATTGTAAATTCCCCAAATTCTCGCTTAAGAAGGATTACAAAACAGGAGACATTACATGATGTTGTTTATGGATTGTATTTCTGAGGAATAAAAACAATCAATTATTCACCATGCGTTCCATTCATAAATACATTAACAACTTAAGGAATATATCTAATTTAAATAACTGAATTAAATTCAAAGAAATTATTAAGAATAACTGATATTAAACGTAATTTTTATGAACAAAATAAAACAAAATGAAATGAAACAGAAGCACAAAAAAAGTGTCCACAGTATTGCAATCGTAAAGAGTCGCATAGGCCTACATGACGAACAGAATTGTGTAGGGTTGTTTACTTTTATTCACCAGTATTTTCTCCCAAGCCGAAGGTATATTATTGAGCATGCGCAGTAAGCGAAATTCGTTAGCATTGATCAACTCAATGTGCGGTTTGCCATTACGCTTTCCGTAGTCCACTTCAAGCGGGTAATAGCGAATTGCAAGCTGAGATTTCGATGCGTAGTTTCTTCAATTCGGAAATATTTCGACAGTTCCAGCTTTTAGTTTCCTTTTTTCTCGAGTGTAAATTCTGAGACTTTGAAACAAAAACCTTCTTCCATTCAAAAATTATTCAATTTGTTACTGTTATTAAATTATTTTTTATTGCACGATGCATACAAGATGTTCGACAGAGTTAGTTGTGAAACAACTTTTATGTACCATACAAGGAAATACAAATGCTGTATACTAAATTCTTGCTATTCTAAACATTTGCGTTATTGATATAGTGTATTGCTACCACAGACGGATGGTAAACACACACATTTCTGTTTCATACCGGTAATTAGGTTGTCAATCTGATCCTCTGGATTAGTAATTACTTCTGTAACATGGTAGAACCAAACTTCTGGAGAACGCTAACTTTGTGGAACCTTTCGTTCATATATTTCCAATGAATTTTCATTCGAAATTACATCCAGAGATATTAGCCAATTCATTCATATCATATCTCCAAATTAAAGATATTTGTTCCAGGCGAGCAGATTGGAACAAGTCTTAAAATGCATCCCAAACGATTTCCTATCTCACATAGGGTGTCAATCTACATGCAGACATTGAAAATGCTTTATGGACAAAACGATATAGATTATGTTAACACACGGAGCGAAATATGAAAACGTCTTTTGTGGTACTAAAGAAGCCTGAAAAGATATGAAATCTAGTTGTTTAATTAGAGCTCAAGACCGAAGATACACAAGAAGAAGATACTTTTTTAAAAGTTATTCTGATATTTCTTTTCTCTACTACAAAGGGAGCAAGAAAAGAACAGTTCTAGTATAAAACTTCAAATAAATACATATTTAATTATTTAAAAGTTGTTAGAAAAACATAGATAAAATTATAGGGAGCAATAAGGAGAACATTAATATACTGATTTCTGGGTGTCAAATATGTTTTAACTAGTAACACAATAGCAATATATTTTCTTATTTAAATGCAATGTTTAGCTTCATAAAAACATTTCACATGAAACGTTTTAATAGCTGTCCAGACGGTACAGTGGTTAGGGTCGCCTGACTGCGATACCAAAGGGCTCGGGTTCAAATCCCGACGAAAGCTCTGAATATCAAATTGTCTGTCCCTTCATAGGAGGTAACGGTAATCTCCTATTAGGTTCCTCCACAATAAAATGGCCACCATTTCTGACCTTAAGAGGGGCCAATGCCATTATAGGCAAGTGCCCGCTATTGGAGAAAAATGCTTTAATATTCGAGTGTCAGAGATAGATGTTTTCTTCAACGATAAAGAGTTGGCTGGTCCGTTTAACACTTTCACATTGATTAAATGACCTAAACTGCATGAAATCACTGTTTCCACAACTAAATATCAAACTCATGATAAAAATGTTAGCATAACACAGCAGCTCTATCTTGTTTGTATTATTTCGCTATGTAGCTCAGTTATTACTATTCTTGTATCGGATTATACAAGTTCAATTACAAATTTAATAAAATTTTGCGGAAGCGTTCTCCATAAGGAACTAAAATTATTTTATATAATTAAATATGTAAAATAATGTAATATTTCATAATATATGAGCAATGCAAAAATTAGCTCTTGTGCATTGCAAAAATGCTTCTCAATTGAAATGCAACAGGAAATCCTACTGATGTATGTACGAAATAATAGATAGATAAACGCTTCATGACAAAGCACTGTTTTATTATTTCCTAAAATTTCAAAGTACGTGAAAATTATTTCAGAATATTTGTCTCTGGCGATCTCCAAAGCTTCATATTAAAAATATTTCTATTTGCGTTTTGAATTTAGAAGCTAATCTTTTATTGGTACCATGTTTTTAACACATAATATCGGCTCTGTTTGGCAGTGTTGCCAGATAGCCTCTGAGTATTTCATTTCAGGAATTTCAGATAATCAAAATTCAATGGATTTCAAGTCTTAATGTATGTGTGCCCCTAATGTTCACAGTGAAGGTCTATTACTTCATTTTTGGTAGAATGGAGTGATGCGTCATGGCTAAGAATGGCTTTTAATCCCCTTTTCTTCTAACTTTGAATTTTACATTATATTCTAGTTAATTCGTCAATATAATGCTGACTTTTGCCAATGATATTTCCGTATAGAGCAGGGGTCGCCAAACTTTTTTGATCATCGCCCCCTATATAATTTTTCGAAATCTCCATAGACCCCCACAAAGGTAATTTTCAGGTAATTAAAATAAAACTATATATTAGTCTAAATATTTAATAAATCAGAAACAGTAAGTAAAGTAGCTACAGATTTTTTACTTCTTAATGAGATGAGTGTGCCTGGTGTTTCTTGGCAAGGTTCGCTATATTGGGTTCGAAATTAGTCAATTTTAACCGTAAATCCCCTCGAAGCTCCACATTTAATTTATTTCTGTTTTTAGTTAAAATTGAATTAACGTGACTGAAACCGGCTTCAACCATATACGAACTTGGAAACGCCAGCATAAATGGCTGAACCATTTCGTAAAGTTTCACATATTTTTGCTTTATATTTATATTAGTCCAAAATTTATGTATTGTCAAATTTTTAATAAGCGTTTTTGCTTCAAGATCGGACAATAGTTCAGCAAGCTCATCTTGTATGTTGATGTCGACGTTATCAATTTGCGCCGAAAATGGCGCAATAATCCAATCAGGGATGTCGATGTTTTCCAAATCAACAAAGCGCAGTTTAAAATCGTCGCTTAATTTTTGAAGATGATTTGTATATATTTCCAAGTCTTCTTTTATTTTTAATTGTTGCAGATTTGAAAAATACTTATAATCCTTACGTAGCAATGAAGATCTAAATAAATTTAATTTTACTTGGAAGCCTAACAGTATTGTCCGAGCTTGGATAATTGTTACATCTTTTCCTTGCAGTTTTTTTTTAACGTCATTAAATTTTCCAAATAAGTCTGCTAAATAAAAAATATGGTTCTTATTGTTTTGGAGTTCATTGCTTAGAACAGGATTTATTTCGTTGTTGATTGTTTTCTGATTTATTATTTTATTTTCTATAAAGAATATAATATTAAGTCAATTATAAAAATATTTTAAATTTTTATGTACGCAGTTAGATATGTGTGATTTGCGTATTAAGAACTGTTTTTCCTTCGAGTCCCAATAGACCCCCATTCGACCCCTTGGGTCAGATAGACCCCTACTGTCGTTAAATAGACCCCTAGGGGTCTATATAGACCACTTTGGCGACCCCTGGTATAGAGCCATGTGCTGGGTACTCCAAAGTGCATCACAAATCAGTGATACACCTTGGATTACAGCAGTGACCACAACAACATTAACATAATAAAATACTTTGAAACACAAACCCTAACTTTGTGTATGTTGGGTACTCCGTTAGTTAATATGTCAGTATAATGCTCACTTTTGTCAATGATATTTCCATATATGAAATAGAGCCATTTATTGGGTACTCCAAGGTGCATCACCAATCAGTGATACACCTTGGATTACAGCAGTGACCACAACAACATTAACATAATAAAATACTTTGAAACACAAACCCTAACTTTGTGTATTTTGGGTACTCCGTTAGTTAATATGTCAGTATAATGCTCACTTTTGTCAATGATATTTCCATATATGAAATAGAGCCATTTATTGGGTACTCCAAGGTGCATCACCAATTAGTGATACACCTAGGATTACAGCAGTGACAATAACAACATTAGCATAATAAAATACTTTGAAATACAAAAACCTAACTTTGTGTATTTCTGCGCTAATTTCATTAATGCGCGTTGTAAATTGATTGAAACATTATTTTAAGCATTTGCTGATTTTCGAAAATTTATTTAATTATTAACTTGCATGTAAGCATGATTTTAAAATACTTTCCGGAGTGTGACTTGCTTTGAAATTAATTTGTTTATTCTAAATGCTTCCATATACAATCTATTAGATATACCGTAATAAAATCTCAAACTTCCGGGTGAAAACATTACTTAGAACTGTTCTCAAGGAAAAGTATGTATTGCTGTATATATTTCCTCGCATGCTGAAACCTCTCCGATTCGAAACCAGTACTATTCTTAAGTGGCAAGTTAAAATAAAATATTTTAAATATTTGTAACAGAATAGTTAATATTATATGCGTCATTAAATTTAAAAAATAAACTCATATGTGTGAGTCTGATTGCTTTATCTGAATGAAATGTTATTCTTTTCAAAGTTTGTATTAGCTAAATCATTACTAATTAAGACCATGCGCGTGTTTGAAAAATTCCAAAATGAAACTTCCGTTTGGACATGTAAAGAACGTTTCACGAAATTTTTATTTTTAAATATTTGTCGTGATCCTTTGAAACTGTCGAACTTTTCAAATTGAGTAACTCGAATTATGGCAAAAAGCTACTGAAAAGAATCTATAGCTATCAAGAATCTATAGCTCAACCGGACTTTGATCAATTTCATATGAGAACAAACAACTTAAATTTCTCTTAGTTTATGATAATTGTTTTTTTAAGTACATGAGGGTGAAAACAGAAAGGTATCGCGAACCTTATTCTTGGCTTTTACTTTAGTGGCACTGTCCATCCAAGCAGCTTTCCCTAAGAAACCTCTGAACGCTTGAAGAATATATGTTGTAATATTTTTTACCTAAAAAATTAAAAATAAATAAGAGCCAAGAGAACTAAAGACACATAAGTAGACAAAATTGTTACAATTATTATTACAGTTTATAAATAAATTCAATGAAAATAAGTTCGTGTGATATTCAGCGACAATTAGTATAATATAAAAAGTATAATTATAATCCTAGTTAATGCAAGTTGTAAGCTTAAGGTTTGAAATTATATAAAAATATTTCATGCTAATCAAAAGAATCGACAAAATACGAGTACTCTTCAGCATAAAGTAGGAAAATTCACTGAATTAAAAGCTTTGTTGTGAACATGATACTGTTAGTTAGAAATCTGAGTCTCTTGAACACAGAATACGCGCAGTTTTGGTAAGCAGAAGGCTCCGCAAATGTTACATAACAAGAGACTTTGCGTACTTCTCCTTCGTTCCTACGAAATTTGATGTACTAAAACATTGACTTAAACATCATGATGTTTTGACTAACGTGTCGACGTTTCGTAAAAACTGCAAATGTCATGTCTCTCATCTCATCAACTAATATATAGCTGATTATGATTTGTTCAGACTGAAGGACATGTTTTCTAAATTTTAATCATTATTAAAAAGAGATAATCCGCCGACGCAGAAATTAATTGCAAACCCTTTAATTACATTTGTCGCGACAATAAATAAAATAAGAAACAAACTCGAGATGAAAGCTAATCAGCAGGAGATAAATAGAAATACCTTATGACCCTAGTGAAATATGGGTTTACCTAAATGGCATAAAAGGTCTGTTCATTATTGAAAGCGAAAAGAAGAATGTTCAAAACTGGTTCCTTCAATGCAAAGAAAGTTTGAGTAATGGGTTTATGATTGTCGCAGGATTCTCTTACAACGGGATAATAAAACTAAGAAGTGTGAAGAAAAATGTTAAGATCAAGGCAACGCGGTAACAAGAGAAAGTGTTATGTTCGATATTTACAGAGAAATCTCATTTCTTTATCCCAGTGACTTTCACAGCGTGATACTTCATCAAGACAAAGCAACAAGTCATACTTCGAAAATACCACTGCATTCCTTGAAAAAAGGAAGACTGATACAGGTATTGCATATATACCTTTTCAATGTATTGCTGGAAAGTCTCTGATGTTTCACTTATGAACTACTGTGCCTTTGATCTCTTGAAACGTGCTCTTTATAAGCGCAAACATAACCCCAGTTAATGACTGTGGAAAGTAGGGGAAGACGAACGGAAGTTAATATCCATGGAAATCTCATGAAAAGCCGTTATATAGATTTCCAGAAAAAATGCTATAGTATCAAGCATTTAAAAAATTCTTTTTATATTTTAAACAATAACTAAACGGCCCAGAAATTGTTCTAAAATGTGTGAACACTTTCTGTACATTTAAGTACGTAAGTTAAGTCCTCTGTAAGATGGTTGCTTATAAAAAAAGAACCAGTCCCTGATGCAAGTAAAGATTTTTATAAGACGACTGCTTATAAACAAGCAGCATTTTCTAATTTCGGAGGTGAACAAAGGAACAATTGCAAAAAGAAAAAGAAGAAGAGGTAGTATTTTTTCTCTACTTCGCTTCCGTAAGAAACAGGTCAAAAGTAGTACATATCTTGGCAAATTTAATATCGAGTGAAATATTAATAACAGAAAGATATCAGTAAGTTCTTGATGTTTTAGAAGAACAGAGGATTTTCGAATTTCTTTTTGATTGAACTATAGCAAAGTACACGAGGGCTATCTGCCTAAACTGAGGGATGCTACCTTTGAGAACTTTCTAACTGACTTAAATCTAAGTTAAACGTGGGAAAACACCAAACTCAGTAGATAAACAAGGTTGGGCTTTTTCCAGCGCTGACGTCGCTGGCTTACACAAGCAGGAGAAATGAAGACAGCAATGGAGTAGGGAACAAGTTGCTTCAGAGCAGACTAGGAGTCAGTGACGTGATATAAGAACATACTCAAGAACATACTCTGTAGTATAGTCACTTTTGATAAAACCATGAAGCCTCTCATGCAGCCAGCCCGTTCGACGGAATCTGAACTCGAGTCGAACTACCAGTGGTCTATAAATTTACCGCTCGGCCACTGATAGGTTCAGAATTTCTTTATGTTCTTTGCTGAAATACTTTCATCTTTATTTAATATTCTTCTTCATGTAAGGTATGTGTGTGTGTGTGTGGGAGGGAGGAAAGCGTTAAGGAGATAAGAATCGCTGTAACGTTTTGAATATTTCTAGTGATTTCACAGCATTTTTGCTAGCTCTGTTGAATGGAATGGTATTTCCCGCCAATATCAGATATTTTTTATTTCTTTTAGTCAGAGCTTAAATTGCGCCGAAGTCCAACAGAGCCCGGCTTCGGTACTTCTCAATTTTTGAGATAAAACATAACTTTAGCTGGAGCTCATCGGAGCACAAAATAAAAGGCCTCCGACACTTCTTTTATGTAAGTGAAACACAATTTCAGCACTGAATTTTAATAATAAATATATGCCTTAAAAATCGATTCTAACTTCTGTCTTTCCTTCGGTCTCAAATCTTGCACAAAAGTTGTATTTGCAATCGCTAGGCAAAAAGTTACAAAGAACTAAAGCCTTACAAAGAAAGGATTATAAACAAGGATTATAAACAGAAGAAGAAAGAACAAAAAGACCGAAGTCATTGCCTAAAGAGCGCTCTTGCCTCCCAGGATCTCGAGTCTTCAGACCACGAAGAACCCCACATCGAAGCAGGTGGTCCTTATCCATTTCTAATTCAGAATTGCAAAGTAGGCAAATAGGATCGCTTGAAATGCCTATGCGGCGCAGGTGGGCGGCAAGGCAATCATGTCCTGTAGACAGACGGAAAGTCGCAACTGCTTTGCGTCTTGGACTATCGAGAGTAAGAGAAGGATTTATCATTCTTCTTGCACAGAAGATGAGACTTTTAAAGGAAGAAAAGTGTCCTCCCACATTCAAAGGTTTGTTCTCTAGCATGTGCAATGAATTTATGAGAGCGAGTAAATTTCTCGTTTTTCTGAAAGTACTAAAAAGTGATCACCTTGGTCGTACACTCTAACGACACCCACTCTAACGACTCCTTCTGCAAAGTTCCTGTAGACTCCTTGAATGATGTAACCAAACGCAAGGACCACTAGTGTCACTTATACAGAGGAGTCTTACGTTTATTCTTGAGTTGGTATCGAAACGTATTCAGAGAAAATTTCTGCTTGACGACTAGAATTATAACAACAGGGCATCGCGATAAGAAAGTCTTCTATTCTTCCCTCTTTATTTTCAAAGTTACGCTTTTCTCTTAAAATTTCCTTCCATATCCTCATACTATTTCTAAAATTCTCAATATTCGCCTTAGTGACTCTTAGTGATTCTCCTTAGTGACTCTTAGTGATTCTCCTTAGTCAATCGTTTTATCTTTTTTCATTGGTGCGCTGCAAGGAAATAATGTCTTTTTCTATCTGTTATCCCTTCAAGTGGTCCATTATTCATATAATCAGGGCTTAAATTCAAACGGAAATGGGCTGAGCTGCTCCTTAACTTTGGAGTGGAATTTCAATTCCCATATAAGACAAGGTTCGATAATTTTTTTATTTAACTATTTAAAATTAATTTAAAAATTTATTATATTTCTGCTTAACTCTTTGCATCTCTTTTAATTTAAATTTAATTATTTAAATTTTACTTAGTTTATTTATTTGTTTTTTCTTTCATTCCTCACTGTCGTCCATAGGGCTCCGGTCCTCCTAATTTTAGAAATTAGGCCCTGCTTTTAATGATAAAGAGTATAATGTTTTGTGTATAATATGGCTTGTGTTTACCTTCATAATCTGATTTCATGTACACGCAACCCGGTTAATTTTTGAAGATCAATGAATCTAATAAAACTACTAAGTAAGCGATTTATAGCTTTGTACTTTTGCACATTTACCAGTCTGATAAATAATTTTAATATGTAGCTTGATGTTACAATTTAATAAAATACTCTAAGCAAGTTTTTGATTTAATACTTAAACATGAAAATATTAACTCTCAGCAGAAATTTTTGTACGCATTCTATTAAGATATATTGTTACGAAATGCCCAGCCGCGGTGAGATAGCTTCCCCGCAGAAGCGAGTTTAGGGTTGCCAGAAAAAGGAAAAGGAAGGCAGGGTTGCCAGATTTGGTGCCAAATTCTCCATTTGGTGACAAAATTGGCGATATACGACAGAGGAAGCGAGAACATTCTAGAACGAATTCTTACCGGTTTGTCCCAGAATGTTCTCGAAGGCAGGCTAAAAGCTATATAAACACTGCCTATACGTAGAATAGCAATGCATCGTGAGTTTATCGTCAGTGTACCTTCAATTGTATCGTGGAGAGTATCGAGAGTACGTTGAGTTCAGTAGTAGTGTCTTGAGCTTCGACAGCGACCAAATAGTGTGAGGAGCTGTTGTTATGTAATACATACTTAGGTTACTTCAGTTGTTGAATTAAAATATCGTAATCGTAAAGATTTATATTAGTTCTGTTATCAGACTTGAAAGTTATTAATTTGTTTTTATTTTGCAGTTGATCTTAATTTTTTTTTGCCTTGTTGAAAAGTAATTTTTAGCAGTTTAGGTTAACTCTGAATTTAAGTTGCTTGAGTAATTATTTTTTCTTTCTTTTTTCCTTAAGGTAGTTTGGTTAACTATTTAATTTTTTTTGTTTAGTTAATACTTAATCTTAACTTGTTTGCTTAATGTTTAATTTCTGGTTAAGTTGACCCTTAAGGTCACTTTTTTTTAAAAAAACACTTTTAAAGTTATTTGCCTTACACAAGTTGGTGTTTTAAGTTAATTTGGTTTTGTTGACGTACCCCTCTTTCTGCTAAAGCTGGAATCCATATTTTCTTACTCTGGTGGTATGGTCGTGTTTGGTGTTGTAGAAAACATAAAAATTTTTCTATGTAATTATTATATTTCAATTGACGAAATTTTCTTCAGTCTTTTATTAATTTGGTATTTAAAAACAAATCCTTAATTCTTTTCTAAAAAACTTTTACGTTGCATTTGGGAATCAAGATTTACGACTTTGTTTTGATGTTTGCTTGCTCTGCCAGACAGTGGTCTGAAAAATATCTTTCGTCAAGTGCGAAATCTGCACCCTGCTGAATTAGCTTGTTTTGTATGCAGCTACGCTACGCCAAGGTTGAGGGGTCGTGGTGATTCGCATTCTGACAGGCGTTCACCATGCTAAAATGGGACCCTGAACGACGCTAGCTTCTGCTTGTCAGGTTGATGACCCTCGTGGGTCGCTTGTAACAATTGGAATCAGCGATTATTCGCCAACTTCTGTCTAACCAAACCCCTTGCCTTCACCTTTCAGTTGATTCCGCTCCTAGGGTTGCCATGCTCTTGGCTGGATTTGGACCGTCTCGAATCGCCAAACGAGAGGTTGGCAAGGAGAAGAAAAAGGGTTGCAGCGAGCTACGAGGAGAGAGGAGGGAGAGAGACGCTGAAGTTTTGCGCCAGATGAAAAAAGAGTAGCTCCGTCTCGAGTACTTTGTCTGCGGTATTTGGAACGATGGCGAACAGGACCCAGAGAAAACCACCGACGGTCGACGACGCAGGAAGGAGCGAGCTCAGATAGAAAGGGGGAGGATGGCTCAAGAAAAATTCCCACTACTAACCTTTTTTTTTTCTTTTTATCTTCTAGATTAATTATGGCTAACAATTTTGTTCTCAACCGCCCTCGGTAGGAGCTACTATATTACATTATATACACTACTTCAGGACAATGGACGAGAAATTGTGATTTTCATACGGGGTACCCTTGATGGTATGTAAATGTTTTCTCACTCCGACACTTGTAACACCGCCACCATCACCATATATTTGTATATTGCTAGTTTTGTTTACTTTAATAAATGAAAATTTAATTTAACTTGTATGTTTTCATTTATAATTTAGAACACTGGACACAATAAATTTAATTAAAACTTGAACGGGTTATTGCCCAAAATCTAAACACAACGCTTTCTTTGTACTTTACTGTTGGAGTATTATCTTGTAATATTTACTGTTATATTAGAACACTGGTTTAACTGACTAAATGTTGTTTTTCTATATCTGTCACACAATTTTACACCATTGCAGTATTTATTATAGAGTTATGATTTAAAGTTGGTTTTTCTTGTTCTTGACTTTCATGTGTATTGAACCTCGAAAACTTTAAAGTAGAAAAATAACTCCAACACTGTACTTTAAGTTGTCTTCACCGTTATAGCCCGATATCCTGAAGGCTGCGTTGCTGATTGTTTCAGCGTGTCGTGTTTATCGTAATTTTTTTGACGGCTGCAAACGTGTCTTTGGAACCCTCCTATATAATACTCACGAATAAATTGGGCTTTGATTCAAGTGTTATAAATCAGTCACTCTAAATTCACGAACCGATGGAACGTAACGATATGTAAAATCAGTTATTATATATAAGGTATTTTTCCATTGAAATGATTTAACCTTGAGAACAAACATTACAAAATTCTAGCTAGGAAATGTCATTTAACAACAGAGGTAACCTGAAGTTGTTTTTGAAGAAAACATTTAGCATCTTAATTGTGAATCTTCACTTTCTAATACTAGCAATGTTGAACTCAGCAAAAAAAAGTAAAGCTGAAAATCGCTAATAAATGTCATTAAAATTATGATTTAACGAATGAAAAAAGCACGAAAAGTTGGATAACGCATTTTTCTTCGTAGGTATTGCGTAAATGAAATTAAGATACAACCATTATTTAGTTTACCTTCTACTTCTGTTTTTAAATACAGAACTATCACTCATACAACTACAGTGTTTTCGCGATCTTCGGTTTACTTGTCTAATGATCTTAGTTAATAAAGGCATTATTGCATTATTAAAGCATATTATTCTTGATTTCAGTAAAAGATACAAATGTGAAGTAATCTTTTACACACTTTACGGAAAAACCGACAAATCAATACTTTTAAAGCAGTGGCTATACGAGTTTCAACATACCTTCAGAAAAGACAAAAGTTAACACTGACCATTTAGTTCCATGGATTTACATGCTGTTGTGTGCTGACATTTGTTGCGCATTTCTACTAGTTCTGCGAGTTCTAATACCAGAATTTAAAAAAGAAGTGAATCTAATACCGGTTCAGATACATGGTCCTAAGGAAGATAGATCTTGAACAGCAAATTCAACATTTTTTAACAGATCAAAACTTCCATTCAGGAATAATCCAAAGTGAACAGGAGAATACACATGCTATTTAGATAACCTAATATCTTGTAGATGTTACTTTAAGTTGCTAACAGTTATTTTAAGTTTAAATATGCTTTGCTGTCTATTCTCGTTCTCCATCTACTGTTCCCTACCAGAAGTGGCGGGTGTTTGTAGTTAGGCTATTTTATTCTTAAATCTACTGCGATCGGCCGTATCGGCCTTAATCGCCAGCTAGGTTATATTAAGGGCCAACTACGTTAGGTATTTGTGTCTAGCTTTGGCTAAGTCTGTTTAGTTTAGTACTAGATTAGTTTTTTATTTTCTTATCTTGATTTCAAGCCCAAGTGGAAGCTTTCTTGTAAATCCTAAAAGGAGCCACCTGTGATTACTTATTTAAGGGAACAAAAGGGTGTTTTAAGCTTTCGCTGAACGCTGTCATTAAATACTCGAACTCAGCGATAAGTCGGTACTCAGTTCAGTAGGATCCTCTACGTTCAACATAAACAAAGAAGTATGGAACATTATAATCCCATTTTCACTTTCGCACTTCTCTTAACAGCAACGGAGACAGAAATTCTCGTACTTTTCCTTTATCTATCCGAAATATCGTAAATTCCTAAGAACAAGTAATATATGTGATAGCACAAAATAATTAATAATGGGATAATGAGAAAAATAAATTTAATTATGAAATGGTAGAAGGTGCGTTGCTGTTGCCAATTAGTGTTTATTTCAGATGGAAACTGTTTGCCTATTGCCTCTATAATGGAATCGAAATAATTCCTCCTTCCTTGTTTCTTGCTTCTTTTTTCCAAATAAATTTTGACAGATAAGACGGTAGATATTGCCTTCCGGTTCCGAGTTCTATTTTCTTCTTATTATGGCATTTTATTTATTCTTCTTTATCCCCATAAATACTCGACAGTTTGCGTATAAACGCCTGTTTCCGGATCTACGAAATTATATTTGTCGTTAACGTTCAGATGGGAATAGCCAGCTTCTTCAAGTTTCTCAGTTTTGTACCCTTTCCAACAGTTTGAATGGTTCCATCTTTAATACTTTCCTTGACGCATCGCAAAAGACAATGCGCTCCTCGGTTGGGTACTGCTACCAGAAATATTTCTCTCGTCTCTCTGCAAATCTCTCCAAAAACTCATTGTTGGGGGAAAAACATCACCGGCGTTGTTCTTTCTTTTGGTAAACAGACTTTCGTCTATTTCGACAATTAGATCAGGGCCTCCTATTTTTTCCTCTCCTGTCCCAAAGCATCTTCTGTACAAATCTTGCCCGTATAATCGCTCCAATCGATACAGTATTATGTAACATGTCAAGTTTGTCTCGACAAAATTGAATTAAGGTCAATTGCTCAGACCATAAATAAGTAAATCTGAGCGTTCATGTAAAGAAGATACGAGATTTTTCAAACCAGTTACCTTTTCTAAAGCTGACATCTTCTTGGCGGTATTTGCCGAAAACCTCACGGCAAAAACAACGCAAGGCGAAAACGTCATGGTACAAAACATCGTGAGAAAAAAGAAAGCAAAGAGAAAACATCGTGGTACAAAATATAGTGGTCGAAAATAAAGCGGTTCAAAAACTTCTTAGCTTAAAAACATCGTCGTCGAAAATATCGTAAAAAAATAAAGTAACATCGCACACATGCATTTTTCAGGTTTTAAACGTTATAACTGCTTGTTCGCATAAAGATTTTAAAGATTTAGGAGCTCAAGAAGGAAAGAAGGATTCTTTTAATTGTATATTTCATATTTTTGAATTAAATAATAAATTTTTCCTTAAGAATTAAGAAGGGAGCGTAAGCATTTAAAAATTGAAAATGAGTAGAAAATTAATTCAACCTATAGAACTTAATAGAATTTAAAATTTACATAGTTAATTAACAAGGGTCATTAATAAATTAACCTTTTTTATAAAGTTTTACTGATAATTTTTTATGAAGAATACAGTCTAAAAATGCTTAGAAAAAAGGAAGATAAATAACTGAGATAAATATGAGGTTACAGCTATAAAAATTCCTTAGTTAATTATCAAATTATTTTCTTCCATATTTGTTGATCTGATATTGTTTTAATAAAATTTATATTTTGTTTTGTTTCCGTTTATTCTTAAAGTATCGTTAACATTTCCATGTATAGTGTGCAATCACTTTTTTGGATGTCGATTTGTTAGTTACGACGAAAGTCAGTCACATAATATGTCAGTATGCGATTTGAAAAACACATATGTCCAATGTTATCGTCATGCGATGATTTGTAGGTACTTCATTTTTACCACGATAGTTTCGACGACGATGCTTTTAAACTGCGACGCTTTTGAACCACATTTTTCTACCACGATATTTTAGAACTGCGACGTTTTCGTTTTGCTTTCCTTTCTCCCACGATGTTTTGCACCGCGACGTTTTCGCCTTGTGTTGTTTTCTCCGCCACGTTTTTGTCCGCGATGTTTTTGCCGCGATGTAACCCTTTTATCCTAACATTTCCCATTACTTGGGAGAACTCCACAGTGCTCAGTGGATAGTAATTAAAAAATCTGCATAGCGAGACCAAACAACGCGAGAGTCCAAAAGTTCCAGAATAAAAATGGTCGCCAAAACATAATGAGATACGATTGCCAGACTTGCGGGCAAATAAAGGAAGGAAGAGTAAGAAATTCTGTAAGTGACTTTGTCAGTACTCCAGCGTTGCCACCTATTCTGAGATAAATGTTCTCGTATGCAACAAATGGCAACGTATAGCGTCTTCGATTTTAGTTGTAAGTATGGGAAATCTGTCAAAATTTAGTTAATTAATAACGCTGATTGTGCATAAGTTCAGTTTTAACAACCTTCTCTTGATAATTTTTCATGATAAGTGAATTCGTAATAAAGTAATTAGATAAGCGACACTGTAACATTTTATGCATGCAAATGTATGTGTATTCTTACGTGGGATTTAAAAGCGCCAGGTTTCGTTTATTACATTTAAAATTGAATAGTTTAACTCTCATTTTTTTCATAATCCGTAATAGATATTTATGCAAATGTGCTCGATGATATTCAATACGATGTTTATTTACGTTCTCAGAAATGCTGACCGATTTTGGAAGTGATTGCCTGAAAGAAATGGTTTGCACAACAGCGTTCATTGTATTCATATTTTTGAATACGAACCACCCATTTAAATATAATAAGAATATTTTGTTTAAACATACTTGTAAATAATCTTGAGTTTTATTCTTTTCTTCTTCGAAGTATTCTTGCAAATAGTAAGCACTTAAGGCCACCCCCATGTATTTTCTGACTGAAGGCAGGCATCTCTCCAAGCGTCTTCCACCATATAACATGCCTAAAGATTCTTGAATAAATCGCCAAATGATATAATTAGCCAATGCCCTGAAAGTAGAAAATTCTAAATTATTCTGTTCATGTGGAATAATCAGCTCTAAAGCATTTTCTTAGAATGATAAATTTCAGTTATTCACTTGCTGTCCTATGCAATATGTGAACTGAAGAACTCTTGTTAAAAATCTCACACTTTGGATTTATGAGAAGCTGTATCAACTGAACTGCAGTCTGGAACGAATTTTATTTCGAACATTTCTCCCTCTTAAAGTCCACTAACGCCCTCTAGTAGCTGAATTCAAGCGTTGCAAGGGTCACGCATGAGATATGCGGTTTGCAGGAACGTTTTGAAAGAAGGATTATAAAGTCTTGTATCACTGAGGGAATAAAATTCTAAATGTAAAATTTATGAAGTTACTATTCTGAGAAAATGCCTCTTGGAAATTGGTTGTTAATGGAAAATATTACTTTTGGAAGACTTCAGATGTTTTTAAGCATGTTGACGGCAGAAGAAGAAGTAAGATATTTGAAGTCCGTTTGCGAATGTTTGAATTTCGTTTGTGACCTATTTCATCAAAAACATTACGCAGAGCGTGATGAAAACGTTACTCATGAAAACGAGTATCCATGATGTCAAACAAACACTGTGGTGGCCTTACAATAAACATGGAAACCACACCAACTATCAAAAGCCGGATTTAACGTGGCCTTCGGGCATTATAAAATAATGCTAAATAGGAAGCCCTTGTTTCATATATGGTTGTTTGGAAAATTTATATTTTATAATAAAACCTGATATAATGGAACTGCAAGTTAGTATAATGTAACTCGTGCAATTTTCTGTGCTGGACACGAGAAAGTCCCAGAACTTGATCTTACGAACCTCTTGATATATTTGCGACGAAGCGAATTGTATTAGACCTTTTCAATAAAGAAGTAGTAAACAAACACATGGTGAAAACATTGTACAATAAAAAAGGTTTACGATGTACAACGTCGTGTTATGATAGCTCAAGAGATGTTGTTTAAAGCACGGAACTTGAAGAATAGGTACACCTACGAGATTAGGGTTGAATAGCTATTAAATAATGTGTTCTAGTGAGAAAGAAATTTACCGAACTTAAACAAATGAACAAGTGCCGAATAAAATATTATTTTCGGCTCTTATGCCTAAAACGAAATAATTTTCAAAATCACTTTCCTCCTGTTCTTATGGATGGTTTTCGTAATTTTCCTCAATACCATATTACGTAAAGTCATTCTGCTAACTGAAAGTGAGTGACCACTTATTAGGTTATATCGATGCAGGAACGGGAAAAAAGTGCAATGCTCTCACCGGCATTTGAACCCCAGACTTCCCGAATCCGAGTCGAGCGTGCTTCCAGTTGCGAGCATGCGAAGGCATGCGCAAAGACACCACATACGTCGTTCTGACTTTAAAGTAAAGAGAATTTGGGTCCAGTGCAATGAGACAGATGTCGCATACAATGACGACCAGCCTCAAAATGTTCTGGCCAGACCAACAGCCGAAAGGATGGTCCCATCACCCGACACCCACATACAGCAACAAATGCATCATTGTAGCCTCCGGACTCATGCAGAATTTTCCGTCGCCTGCATACAGTCCGCACGGGAAGACCCCTGCGTCCTTCAATGATTTTCAGCCAGGCGTTTCGCGATGGTATCTCTGCTACAATAACGTTTACTACTAATGACACCTATCCAGTGTCACCCCCGTTTGGAGTTGTGATGGAGCTCTACGGAGTTGAATAGCAACCGAAAGGAACCAGATCGTCTTCGGGAATCGAGACTCGATATAGTCAGTTATAGTAGTCGTGTACGTTTATGAAGGCCTCGCAGTAAATGCCTCCATCGTGCCTTCATTTTAGAACTGTACACTGTCCCCGTAGCTGGTGTGATGGTAAGAGATGAGGACGCAGATGATACTCTGTTATATCTAATTCTGACAAAAGGCCCAATAACAGTTGCGATTATAAAAGCCAATTATATGGCTATAAAGTTTAAAAGATATGTTTCAGATATTTACGATTTAAAAGGAATGTGAGCAAATATAAATAATTCATTATTACTGTTCCGTAATATGACAGATTTATTTGTTACGACAAATAAATCAGTCATATTATGTAACACTGCCTACATGTCATATAAGCAGTGCTACATAAGATAAACATTTATAAAATAAATTATTGTTTATTTGTTGATTGAAGTTGAAAGGGATCAAAACACTCATGAAACAGCGCTTATATATTCTACACGTGCTTCGATTCGCTTACAGTTATCATTATAGGAATTAAAATCAGGTCTCATTCATAAACAAGAAAGGGATTCCACATGTTAATATCAAACGCAGCTCTTGTGATAGCACTTTTACTATTTCATAAATAAACCAAACGCATGGAAAGACTGATTCAGAATTTCTCTTACATATCAGCAAACGTTTCATAATAGAGATGCAGAATGATGAACCTTTTCTGTTGTATTAGGAGTAAATTTGATCACAAGCGTTTCCAATTCTCTCGTCGCTTGATAAAAACTAATAATCATTATTTGGGAAGCTTACGTTTACCAAGGTCTAATAAATAAACAAACACTCATTGCCATAAAAATCTGCGCACCAAAAAAGTGTTCGCAATGTTGGTATCAGTTAGAGACTACAAAATGAAGCAAAAGGTATCATTTATTACAATGGAAAACGTATAAATGGATGGCGGGTCTAATATTTGTTGAGCTATAATAGTCCAGTGCGGTATCCTGCGTCATATTATGCAGCAGTTGCTATAAACGTGCCTCTAATTTAACCAAATTACTAGGCTGTCCGAATTTTCATCTCAAGTGATTCAAAATATAATCTAAAATAAATCTATGGATCGAGCAGGCCAGAGAAGACTCTTAATGTGGAAGCAGACATTCCTGTGATACCTTCGCTATGTATAACCGATCATTGTACTGATGAAAAGTGTCTCCTGGAAACTCTGCAAAGAGTGGAAACACATGTCACGTATGTCATTGGGCCCTTTATCAGTATAAGAGATGGCAATGTGTTATATCAGTATAAGAGATGACAATGTGTCGGCATCCTATACCATCACACCAGCCTGGCACTTTTTAACTTAAAAGATCAATTTAAAAAAATTTGCGAATTTAAACTTTTTACGTGTTTTCCTGATTTTTATATTTATATTTAGTAAAGTTTTATACTCATTTTAAAAATAAAGGCAGAAGATTTGGTTCCTGTGCGACAACAAATGACTTAGATGTTTAATTTCATTCGTTATTTTGTAAGGTTTTAGTTAAACTAACCAAGTTTTATTTTAATTTAAATCTTTCTATCTCCTCTCAGTTTCAACTTCCCGTCAGAAGAAGCGCGCTTTCTCAGCTTATGCTAATTTGAAGTACAGCGAAGTACTATTTAAACCAGAGGTAGAAACCTCTCAATGTGAGAGAGCTTTAGTCTCAGATCACGGTCACTCTGTTCAACGTTCGCCTGACCAGTTAGCAGTTAAAATTTATAAGCCATAGTGCTTGCTACGTGATTGCATATTGAAGCAATTTGAAGTGCGCTAGTATTAGTATATCTTGCTACGCACCAGTTAGTGAGAGGCCAAACTCCGCGATTTGCTCTGCGAGGCAAAGTTTAATTTAATTTCTATTTAGGTATTTATTTAAATTTATTTGTTTGTTAAGTTCGACCCAAGTGTGGTCTTCTACTTCTGTATCCCTCCCGAGTTGGGAAGTGTGTAAAAAATAATGATTTAATAAAAGAGGATTTCAAATCCCTTTCAAGTGCAGTTATTCTCCAACTCAGCATCTACACAAGAACATAGCGTATTATCCGCTCACTGTTCCAGTTCAGGACTTGAGACTTAAGGATAAGGACCCTATTACAGACTTTACCATGTTTCCTAAGAACATGCACAGAACACTCAGTCCTGATAATTTAATTAAGTCCAGGATTTTTACAAATTTTTCAGAGGCAGAAAATGAAACTTATACTTTGAAACACCTTTAAAAACACGTTTGGTAATTCGATGATGATATTTTTTTCACATTTAATATCATTCAGTTATATTCTTTTGCGATTTAATAGTGTGTAATTTTCTTTAATTTATAATTTTGTTACATCTGTTTTGCCAAAAGCATTTTGATAAATTTATACATGCCAAAAATACGTTAATCAATTGCAGTTTTATTATTTTACAAAAATAATGTAAAAGCCAAAAAATTTCTTTAAAATAAAAATGTTTTCATTTTTGATGGACAAAATGGGAGATGGACAAAATGGACTGGAGTCTGGAGATGGACAAAATGAGACAAGAAAAAACACTCCAGAAAATTATTTATTGTACAGAATAGCTAGAACACAGCTCGTGATGTCCAGGGAAAAGACGGATGAAAAGACAGATTCTGGGGACAGATGAAATCCCTCATTTATAAGACGCCAGTAGAAACGCCAGAAGAAGAAGTAGTAGCGTATTGTGCGTGTCTTAGAAAGAGTATAAACTTTATTAAATATAACTGCATGGATAAGCAGACCATGTAAAAAGTTAGGTTTAGTATTTTGAAAAACTGATATTTTAAATTCTAAAACGTTAAAACATGAATATTTATGCCATTTAAAAGATTTTTCCACTTGGAAATGTACGCCTATGAACAACAACTGTACAAATAAAGATTGCATTAAGTCTTTTGATGTTATGGTCTATAAAGGAATTTTGAACCAGTGGGAATCCTCCTAAGAGAAATTTCAGAGCTTTCAGGGGAATGTAGTCAGGTTTTTTTATTTAGCTAAAATTTCTGATTATAAAATACAGCATGTATTCAAGTTTTGTTATTTACGAACATTTTACATGCTTTTTGCTACTTAATTCACAAAATAAGTTAAAAAGTGATCTAAATTTATAGGAATTTAATATTTATATTTCAAGTTTTGGGAAGGAGAAGGGAATGACCTTCTAGCAAAGGTTAATAGGATGTATAGGATTGACAAGTTTGAGATATTCTGGTCTACGCCATTTTTTAGGCTATTATCAGCAAAGATGACCGTAGCAGATGATTCAGACGCATTTTTTATAACATAAATAAGCCACTGCCGTGTTCGCTGTATGGACTTAAATATTTTTAACTTTGTCAACGCAATGACTATACTTGCAAAGCTGAAGTAAATAGCATAATAATATTTCTTAAAAATTTTCATTTATCATATTATATGAGAGGAAGAACATTTTATTAATAACTTAAACTAAGTTATTAATGTGTGAGTATACCCAGCGAGGACTGATTTCACTTCAGTTTTGCTGCCAGCACAGCGCAGAGATTCAGATGAGTCGTAGCCGCGGTCAGAAGCAGGGTGCTCCGAGGCCAGAGCAGACGGGCTTTCTAGCCGCAGATGGAGAATCCCATTGATGAGCCTTCGAGGAGTGTTGGAGAAATGGTAGTCTTCCAGTTATGCAATAGTGTCCCGCCAGCGTTTGTGAATACCGAAACAGCTTTCCCAAGAAGATTAACTCCAAGGGCTTCGTAAATCTCTGTGTAAACCGTATATGGACTACGTCATTCTTGTGGGGTTGCCAGGAACTGTGTTAATGCTATATCTTATCAATTTTCTACTTCGGCATGATAGTTTTACAGTAAAGTAGCACAGTCATTATCTTTGTTTTAGGCTTTCATCCATACCCCACATTAATAAAATGTGATGTTTCCTTTAAAGCGTTAAGGAGTTTTGATTTCCGTTTTCTAAATTAAATAAAATCGGCAGCAAATTTCTGATTTGCTTAGCTTATTGCAGGTAGGCAACAACAGATGGCTTGCCTGGCAAATTACTTACTTGTGAGTAATACATGGTACCTTTGAAACTGCACGGCCCTCACTCCTTTGACATAATCAAACACATATTATTGTTTTTTCTCTAATGGCAGGCTCTGTTTATAGGCATTGGCCACTACTAACGCCGGAAGCTGTTATCTCTTTAATATAGAGGCACCTAGGGTGGGTCACAGTTGCCTCCTATGAAGGGACAGACAGTTACATCCATGCCATCTCCAGGATCTTCGGTACGACAGTTACAGTCACTAACAACTTTCCCGTCTGGACGGAAGTCATATTATTGTTGGTAGACGCAATTTTATCAATTATTGTAATTAAACACTGCTGCAAGTAAATAGTTTATATTTCCTTTCATGTCTTATTTCTTGTGTTTATATTTCCTTTCGTGTCTTATTTCTTATATTTATACTTCAACATTTCACTTCAGACTATATATTCTTACACAAAAATTCTTTTATTATTGTATACTCTGCTATTCTTAAAGTTGTAACCCTCAATTCTGTTACGCTCTGCACAATAGCTGCATGCTTCTTTAGTTAAGATATTCATAAGCAACATTATGAGCTGAATATCAAAGCTTAAAAATATAATTTTAGCAAGCTAAATTCCGGTTCCCTGCAGCCATCAGTTTACACTGTTGTTGAGAAACAAGGAACTATCTTAATGATAAATTTATGTTATATAGTATGACATATTAAGTATGAATGGTATATTTATATTGCAAACATCATGCATTTGTGTTTATTGTAAATAATTTTTCAGTAATGTATTTCAACCTATACCGAAGTACATTGTGATAAGGAATCAAGTAGAAAAATTGCTCTTAGGGTATCCAAAAGATATTTTTTTGAAAGCTGCAAAATATTGCCACATAATAAGAAATCTCTATCTGAAGCCAAATTGTGGACAAAATATTCGACAACCCCCGTTTAAAGATTTTCGTCCTAGTTCTGCAGTTCTACTTCATCTACTTTCATAATTAAAACATTAATCGATTCAGAATTAAAAGTTTTTTAAAAATAGAAAAAACACGAATCCAAAACATGCAAACGTTATACATATGGAAAAAATTACCATATAAAAAGCAATTGATGAACAATAAATAAAACGTCCACACAGCAATTTAAACTATTAACAAATACTAACAATACAGGAAAAATATTCCCACAAATTGTTAACATCATAAATTTTTCATAAATCTTCACTTACCTTTTGTCCGATACTTCTAGGTAATAACCTAAGTGCCGGAAGAAATTGACTTTGGTAACAAGAATGGATTCATTTTCATCGATATCATAACCAACGATTCCTCTAAAATATCTAAGCCAGTCAATCTGTGAAAACATTTGAAAATTTTCATTTTTATTCCTACAAATAGCATTTTCCAATCATTAATCACAAACAGAAAACTAAAATTCTAGTACATTGTATGAAATCAGTACACTGTAAACGGAATGACTTTGAAGTTAGGCTCTCCAGGCAACACTTTTAAAGTTTTAACGAAATTTAAGTGTATAACATTAGATATAGATCTGAAATAGGATTTAATTAAAGTCTAAT
>KK119373.1:72146-87851 GCA_000611955.2 Stegodyphus mimosarum | reverse complement strand
TAAGATGTTAAAACTGCTGCAGTATTACTATTTTACACACTTCTTCATCCAACAATAAGTTAGACAGTGGAGTGAAAAAAAAAGCGTTAAGAGAATAAAAAGTGAATTGTAAAATGTTATTTAAAATCTTAAATGTAAAAGGTTATTCTTATATTTACATACTGTATATTTCAAAATATTTGTCTATTGAAGTATTTTCTCTTTAATGAGTCTGGAAGAAAGTGTGAGAAGTCAAAGAAAATCTAGAGCGAAAATGTTATTTAAAGACATACGAAAATGAAAATTAGTTTTAGAAATAACATTAACTTTAATTAGGATTTTCTAAAATGTTCTCTCGGGATTTTAGCTTTAACATTTAACCTGTCTTCCAAGAGCATTAAGACTTTTTTTCAATTAGTTTAAATTCTGGTGTGGGAACAAGTGTAGGGTATTTTATGTTAATTAACCAATTTTTGTGTTTTGAATATTTACTGCAACTTCTATTTTGCGCTAGCGTCACCACAGAGGCATCTACAAACTGTTGAATATCAATATTATTTGGAACTTATCCTTTTCCTCAATTCATTCTTTACCGACTGGACTGACCTGTTAGTCAAGCAAATGTCTATTCAGCTCTAAAAAGCATCACTTCAAGAGTTCCCCAGGGCTCTTGTCTTGCACCTATTTTCTTCCTTTTCTACGTAATCTATTTTCTCGGAGACAAAGTGGATCACAATTTCACGTTAGCTTGCTGCGCTGACGATACACCAGGAGTCTTCACCTCCCTCCAACCCAGTACTGCCATCTTCGGACTAAATGATTTTGTTTTAGATATTGAGGATTAGCGACGGAAAATACAAATGCCTCTAAATCCCTACTAGTAAGGAGGCGCATCGGTACTGGTAAAGGCAACCACATTAAAGTAAATTAACTAATCTCTACTGGTAAGGAGGCGCATTAACTAATCCATACTGGTAAGGGCAAATAGCATTAAACAGCCTCTACGTGTTTGGGGAAAAGATGAAACGTGTAAATAATGTAAATTATGTGGGGATTATCATTAACCGTAGGCTGAAATAGACTTGGCATATTAAGCACATTATAAGAAAACCTGTGGTATCTTTCGTCAACTTTTTGTTTTTCTCGGAAACTACTTTGGATATCTCTTAACAAAAAGAGAAGGATTTACTTATCAGTTAGAAAGCAATTCTACATTACGCATCTTCTGCCTTGGTCTCAGTCTCAAATGAGGACTTCCACAAACTTCACGTAGCGCAGAGTAAGATTATGAGAAGAATTATAAATGCTCATTACCTGATGAGAAACAAACTGATCCACGATGACTTGAAAATAGACCCTATAGTGGATTAAATTACTAAATAAGCGTTTCTTTAAAATTAGACTTAGCTCTGAAGCTGCAAACTTTTCAATAGTTATAAAATCATCTCAGAAGATAATTTTATCAGACGGTTTGCCACCCACATGATTGGAGATCACAATTTCGTAACTTGGTCAGCTTGGATAGCTGACTTTTACTATTTTCTTGCGCGGCTTGACTATTGTCTTTTGACACTTTCCCTCTGACTGGCATACTTGCAGTACGGTAGGCAATGATCTCTTGCTTTGTCTAACTTTCTTTGCTGTTCACGGAATCTCACCTGCTAATCACGCGCTCTCAGTAGCTTACTTTTCTTATCTAGCTTATTAAGGAAACTTGTTAAGCCACAAAAGCAGCTTCATAATCCGTATTCGTATCCGTGTTTTAGATATAGAACTTAGAACCATGTTTAGTACAGATTTTAGGATGATATACCGAGGTTTTGACACTCGCAGCTTCACTTGGCTTTGTTCTGTTTTGAGTGTTAACGCTCCTGCTTTAGGCATTTTCCCAAACGACGTTAAATGGCGCAATTAAAGTTTTCAGCCAGCTCAATTAGGCCAAATTTATGGAATCTCTGGCTAGGAACCTTTACTTCGTAATTTCAACTTTGTTATTTAATTACTGCAAGTGGCTCATAATCAAAGTGTAATGTGATTTTAATGTACGCATATTTATTTATCCATGCATAAATATTTATTTATTCATTTATGCATGTGTAATGTTTATCCAAGTTATAGGTGATTTTATATAACCTTTTGCGACGAGTGCTGTATTCTCTGCTATGTGTTAATGTATCGTGCACCGCATAATGTTATATATTTACCCTGTATTATATTAAGTAGCTTCTGCATATATATGTAATGTATATAATCATTGTTATATCAGGCGCATCCCAATACATAGTGTTTGTATTTCCACGCGTATTTTGATCAAGTCATATGGTGACTGTTCAACGTATTTCAAAGCATATTTTAATCAAGTCTTATATTGTCAAAGTATTATTCATTGTAATGTAAGGTTTATTATACGTTTACTAACAGTTATTTTAAGTTTTGTATCTTTCCTATCTTATTCTAATTTCAGCTTACAATTTCCTGCCAGAATGTAAATTCAGAAACGCAAATAATGCAAATGAGAAAGAGTACTATTTAAGTCGTGACTTAACAGACTTCGGAGAGAGAGTCTTATTCCCTGACTAGCGCGCGTTTGCCTTGTGGCTGCGTCTCTTTTAGCTGTTACTACGCTCGGCCATATCTTAGGCCCTTGCTAGGCTTCGCCGTTTTAATTAATACTTAGGGGCCAACTACACTCACGTTTGTGAAAATTGCAACACCATGAAGGACTTACGCGAGTGAGCTAAAATTTTCAGGAAATGCAAAGTAGCGCATGATATGCAAATGATTAGAATTGCAAATCCGTAGCGCATGCGTATGCTGAGCAGCGCCCTCTGAACGGCTGATGGATTCGAATAAATAGACGGCTGTAGCGAGGCGTGTATGGTTATCGGTGGTTATCTGCTAGTGGTAAACGTTAACTCAATCTGTACTTATGCCTCGTCGACGAAAGAGAGCGAGATTTGAACAACTTACAGAGTTTGAACGAGGGAGAATCATCGGCCTTCGTGAAGCTGGATTGTCGTATCGTGCAGTAGCCTCTCGTGTGCAGCGTAACAGCAGCACAGTGATGCGCGTTTGGAAGCAGTGGACGGACGAGTGTCGGACAACTCGGAAATCCGGGAGTGGACCCCGAAATGTGACGTCAGCTCGCGATGATAGACACCTGGTCCGCATGGCGCGGACGGACCGTACAGCTTCCTCTAGACAATTGGCAGCACTGTGGTCAATAGCTACAGGTGTTTCATTGTGTGCTTCATCAATTCGTAGACGTCTGCTGCAGTGTGGACTGCGCGCACGGACTCCTTTATACAGGATCCCCCTAACGCACGACCATCGCCGCCTGCGGCTACAATGGGCCAATCAGCATAGAGACTGGCGTGCTGATTGGCAGCATGTCGTGTTTTCTGACGAATCCCGCTTTAATTTGTGGTACCATGATGGCCGCATTCGTGTCAGACGCTATGCCGGTGAACGCCACCTTCCGGAGTGCATTATCGAACGCCACAGTGGACGAACACCCGGAGTTATGGTCTGGGGCGCCATAGCATATCATAGACGATCTCAATTGCTACGAATTGTGGGCAATCTGAACAGCAACCGGTATATCCGTGAAGTTCTACAGCCCGAAGCTGTTCCCTTCCTTCAAAGCTTGCCAGGCGCTGTATTTCAACAGGACAATGCCCGCCCTCATACTGCTCGGATTGTTAAATCCTTCTTTGCAGCGCAGCAGGTACAGCTTCTTCCTTGGCCTGCGTGTTCCCCGGATATGTCGCCAATTGAACATGTGTGGGATGTCATTGGTCGGCGTCTTGCTCGTGATCCTCGTCCTGTTGCGTCTGCAGACGAACTTTGGGTACGCGTACAAACGATATGGAATGCTCTTCCTCAGTCAGACATTCAAACTTTGTTTGACTCCATGCCACGTCGTGTAGCAGCACTTATTGCGGCGCGTGGTGGCCACACAAAATACTGATTCTGATCTCTTGTTCTTGTTTGTTTGCTTTGAACATTTAATCATTTATTTGTACCACTACCACTCAACTGTGTATTAAATTGCATTCAATTGTGACGATTCCTTCTTGGTGTTGCAATTTTCACAAACGTGAGTGTAGTTAGATTCTGATAGCTTCGGCTATATCCTTTAAGAGCTTTAGTTAAGCTAATTTTAGTTCAAATTATTAGTATTTAAGTTCAAGCCCAAATGGCGGCTTTATGTAAAGATCCAAGTCGGAACTAACTTGTAAATATACTGAGTAATAAAGGGTTTTAAACTCTCCTTAAGTCTCACGTGTTCTGTTCACACTTAAGCGATTATTCGCTTGTTAAGTGTTCGTGGGATTTGAAGTTAGAACTAAAGATTTAAAGAGGAAACCTCACAGTAACAATATATGTAACTACAATAACTAACTGTGAAATTGTGTGTGTGTAATTATAATTTGTTGTCAAGGTCACAGTATCAAAGCATTTAATATGTATCTTGAACGACGTATAAGACACTGTATTTATGTATATAATCAATGCATATTAATTCAACATACTAATTCAGCGAGGCCCCAGTGTGCCCTCCCCCTGGACATCTGGGCTGTTCTAGTTAATGCTGGACGTGGTGCTGTACTGATTAACTATTATGGGTGAGGCACAGTGCCTACATCTCTGACCGGAAAACGCTGGCGTTGCCATTCGATATTTTCGAGTTTTTGCAACTATAACCGTAACCGTGAGAGCCCATCTGTTGCCATTCAAAGACTCTCGAGCGCATACCTCCGAATAACTATATTTGCAATCTCATCTCGATCGGTTAACTGGAACGGACGCTAGAAATTCAGGTGTTGGCAAAGTTTCTTAATGACCACCCTGTATATCCCGTTGATGGTTTTACGTTTTGTCTCATGAAAATTTTGATTTGGCTTATTGAATCAAAAAACCATTTTATTACAGCATCTTGATTTACATCACCTCATCCCGCGACACACTGCATATAGCCTAATTTACAACCTTATAGTGACAAAGCCCTATCGTTTATATTCTACCTATTTTTTCTTTCTATAGCAGTCGCGTACGCAAGGTTATTTCATTTTGTATATCTCTATAACTATTTACAACAAATACATAATTCGCAGGCAAATTTCTTCGGGGTGCCGGAAAAACGGGCCACCACTTTGTGACCATTGCGTTAGAATATTCGACAAAATAGCACAGCAAACTGAATGCTAAAGGGTGAAATAAAATAACCTATAACAATTTAACCTGATTTTGACGCAAAATTATTTATTATAAAAGTATTTATTACCTTTGGTGAGACAGCTATAAACTCTGCAACTGTGTATTTCTGATATGGAGGATCGTCTTCACTCTTACAATGAAGAGCTAACTGCACAGAAAAGTATGAAACAGTTTAAAATTTTCGAAAGCAACAATTAGAAGACTATAGAGTTTGACAATAATAGAATGAATTAATCAAAAATGTCTAAATTTTGCAAGGTTTCTTAGAAGCAAAGACAGATTTTACGGAATGTATCTGGATTGGATTATCTTGTTAAGTATACTAAATTTGAATGTACACTAAGCAGAAAAAAAAAACAAAAATTCTACATCTCCCCTTCTACTGGGCCGATTGACAAAATTCAAATCGCGTTTTTCATGTCTCGAAAGCGCGACTTAGGATATGTATTAGATTTATATATAGCGTTCTTCTAATATAGGTATTTTGACACAAAATCGGACTTTTTCATAAATGACATGCCACTTTTTTTCCCATATTTCGATTCTAAAACTTAAATTTTGCAAAACTACCAAATTTTGTACAAATCGCATGATTAGTTTCTAAAATCATTAGTTCTCAAAATTATAGCTCCTCCATGTTAACTGAATTTGATATATATTTATTAATCTCTCTTTTCATATTAAACTTACTTGATTCCTTTCACATATCGAAATTTAGGTTCATTCCAAATAAGATTGGCTCATTTTTTATGATTTATTTTTAAAATTTATATTTTAAAGTAATTTTTATAAACTTTTCGAAAAACATTTTGAGTTATAATCTATAAATTTTTTATCATCATCTTAAAGTACATGTATTTCTAAGCATATCTGCAAAAAATTAGAGTTTTTTACTAAAAATTTCTAAAGATATACGTGAATTTATATATTTTCGCGCTTTGAAATTTGGCATATTTCTTAAAAGCGATAATAACACAAATGTGGTTTACGCATTTTGTTAAAGTATGAACGATTACTTTTTTTCCGCTCTTGTACAATAAGCAAAAGGAAAGGAAAATAGGTTGCTATAAATTAATAAGTTCGCTAAGTAAATTATTCTTGGCGAAACCTGAAAAAAATGTGCCAAGATAAATTTTTGAATTATCCGTAAATTTCGCACCGAATTTTTCAAAGTTAAATATTTAGGCATAATTTGAATAGTAGAATCGAAATATGGAAAAAATTGTCATGTTATTTCAGAAAAAGTCCGATTTTGTGTCAAAATACTTATGTTAGAGTGATACTATATATAAATCTAATATATATCCTAAGTCGCGCTTTCGAGGCATGAAAAACGCAATTTGAATTTTGTCAATAAGCCTAGTAGAACGGGAAATATAGAACTGTCCTTCCCCCCCTCGCAGTGAACCTCATTTGGGGCATCGTTCCGCATTTCATTCGAGTATCTTGTTTAAACTTCAACTCCTCGTAACTCTGCCTTTCATATATCGACACTGATTTTAGGATATTCTCTTATTTTAGGAAGCATAGTCCACAAATAAAAGATAAGTGATGGGGATCATGTTTTGCGAATCCGTTTATATTGTTTAAAGGATCAATGGATCAGATCTGTGCAGAACAAAGTACTCTAAACGCTTCTGAAATTTTATTGGGTCGTTTTCTTCGCATGCTGAGAGCAGGTACTGAAGCCTACATCCAAACTATTAAATAGAATAAAATTACCCACAATCGACTCGCTAATAAAAATAATAACTCAAACCTTATAAAGATATTGCAGTTTACTCACAGATAATTCTTTGTGGATTATCTCCAGCTTGGCATTAGAAAAAGGGCTGCCATGTAAGGAATAGACCAGAAGATCCATCTCATTTCCATAGAGAGCGGTTTTAACTTTAGAAAGAATTTAATTAAATATTAAGTAGAATTATTCTGAAATACTTTATTTAAGTACGTAGGAACTGCCCATGTCTACTCTAATATTTTCAACTATGATGCTGCCAATACTCGAGATAAAGAATAATTTTAAATTAATTAAAAGTTTTAAAATAATTCTTTATCTTTGACTGTCTTAGGCCAACAATCATATTTTCGTTTGAAACAGACAACTCTCTTTATATATGTGGACGGGTGAGAAGGAGAGACACTGTGTATGATAAACATACGTATTTGTGTGAGTATATATACGTATATATATATATTAGTTTAAAAGCCAAGTCTAAGAAAAACTAAATTTTTCTTTCAGAACTGTTGCTATCCTTTTAACTCCGTCCATCTCCTTGAAACTTAACATAATTAAAATGAAAGTACCATATTCCAAGTTCTTTCATTTTCTCAAATCTTATGTTTTATTATTTAGGTTTCAACAAATTATTTTAAAGTTATGTTTTTTAACCATTTCCAATAACGTCTTTTTGGAAAATAAAATAATAATTTTAAAATTAACTAAATATACATGTGCGCATGTGGGGATATATATGTAATATATTACACATTTACATGTGCGCATCTCAGTACATACATATACACTGGTATGCAAAAATTAAGGACGAGACGGTTTTTTTCAATATAACTTTGTACAAAAGCTTTCCAAATCAACACATTTAATACCGTAAGATCCCCAATACGTAAGGACATGAGTAATGTAAGCAACACTTCCTAAAAGAGAAATCAGAGGGATAAAAAGAAGCTTTATTGAAAAAGTAGCATGGAGCGCAATGCGACTGAAGGCCGAAACATCCCTGTGATGGGTGTCCAGCAAGAAACATCCGGTCTTTAATAGGGGATATGATCTCCCCTGACTGCTAGGCAGGTTTCACATCATTTGTGCATGCTGGATATGTGGTTGTTAATGAGCTGTTGAGACACTGCTGCTCGTTCCTCTTGTAGCACCAATCGCAGTTTCGGAATCGTTACTGGCGATAAGTTACGTGCTGCCACGGGTCTCCCTAGTAAGTTCCGTACATGCTTGACGGGATTTAGATCCAGAGACCTTGCCGACCAATCCATGTGTTCAATATCTTCACTCTCCAACAGCTCTTCGACAGTAACTGTGCGATGAGGTGGAGCGTTGTCGTCCATGAAGAGGAACTGAGGACCCATAGCCCTTGTGAAAAGACGCATGTAAGGAAGAAGAACCTCGTTACAATAGCAGTCCCAGGTGACGAACCTCCTTGGGAGATATGAAGGTCGGTCCGGCTACCAAGCATTATGTCTGCTCGAACGAGAACTCCGCGACCTCCAAAACAGTCCCTTTTGATGATGTTGAAGGGGTTATTGCGTGTTCCCCGCTCTGTCCAGATGTGTATGTGTCTAGAATCGCAACTCAGACTAAATCTGCTCTCATCTGTAAAGAGTACTCGTCCCCATTCATTGTCTCTCCAATTCCGGTGTTCCCGGCACCACAGAGAACGCCTTCTCCGATGGGCAGGCGTTAGAGGTACACACCGTACAGGGCGTCGTGCAAACAGACCACCACCGTGCAGTCTTCTGGCCACGGTAAAACGCGATATCGGTCGTCCAGTCGCCTGTGTCGTGTGTCTAGCGATTTCTCCCGCTGTCTGCCGCCTGTTTCTTCTGGCCTGTAAGGCAATATACCGGTCATCTGCGGGTGTGGTTCCTCGTGGACGACCACTACTAAACCCCCGGATAGCTGTTCCTGTAGTTTGAAATTGTCTCCAAAGTCATGAAACGATGCTGTGAGCAATTCCGAACTCTGCAGCCACACTTGTCACACTGCGGCCTTCCTCCAACTTCCCAATGATTCGACCTCGGGTAAAAGCATCCAGATGTCGTCTAACAGATTGATTATTCGCCATTTCTCGCTGAGGCAGCAACTCGGTGTGATTTTAACTGCTATACGGCGTGCAATCTCTTTGCCAGAAATACTGATCTTACACCGACAACATGCTTTATACTACTCAGACACTCCCCCATTACGTCTACCTGCATATCTGCGCATGTGCTACCGTACATCACCTTACTTAATCTCCTGATTGGTCTTTCTGTCCGCTCTGCCTCTTCGTTCAGCTGATATGCTAATTTTTCGACTTCGTCCTTAATTTTTGCCCACCAGTGTATATCCACACATACGCAAGATTACATAGGGCCAACAAATGCTGTCTGTGAAAAATGAAAAATTATTAATACTAAGATATAAGCGAAACATTTGTAATGAACGCGGAAAAATGTAAGAAAATGTGTAGATAAAAAAATACACGTAAAATATTACTCCCGCTCTGCTTAATGTTTCAAACACAACTTACTAAGTAGTTAAAGCATTAAACCGGGACAATTAATAAGTACCAAACAACACGTTCCTTTCCTCTCGACATTATATATATATATATATCGGGTTTCAACTGAAGTTTCCCGCCACCGCAAATATCATCTGAGCACACAGTTCGCGTTGGATTGTTTAATGATATCTTGTCAAACAAGCTTTGACATTTAAGAGAAAGAGACTTGCTTCAGAACACTGTGTTGTCAAATCTGAAAAAAAAATATCGGTATCTTTAAATACAAGGTGCCTGAAATGGAACTATCACGCGAACAGATTAGAACCATAATTTACTTCCAGTTCTGATGCAAACAATCAGCTACAGAATGTCATCAAATCATGTGTACAGCTTTAGATACTAATCTTGTATCATATGATACTGTGAAGATTTGGTACCGGAAGTTCAAAAACAAGGACTATGACATTTAAGAAGCGCAGCGCCCTGGCCGGCCTACTCAGGCCCGCCTGCGAGAACATCTTGAAGAAGATCAGTATGCAACCACTCAAGAGCTTGCTAAGAGTTAGACTTTAGTGCCATGTCCATTAATCGCGCTATGCATAGCATAAACTTGAGGTACAAGTTCAATCATTGGACGAAATTCTGGACGGGATCGTCACTTGTGATGAAAAGTGGATTTACTTCAACAACACAGGCCGAAGCGGGGGTTGGTTTACAGCCGGTGAGCTCGTCGGCAGCGTGACAAAGTGCAATTTGACTAGGAAAAAGATCATACTTTGTAGAGACATTAGGTTACTACGAAGCAGGAGAGGTGAAAAATAAGCAACGCCTTCGCCGGGAATCGAACCACGGACCTCTCGGTTACGCGTCGAGCATACAGACCACTACACCACGAAGGCATGCGAAGAAGGCGGGAGAAATACCTTATATACTTCCCTTTTAAAGGGCGACTGGGTTTTTGGGGACCCAAACGCCAAATCGCGGTGGTGGAGAACCATCATCCACCACCTTTTTAGTTCGGGCGCCAGTGTAGAGACATTAGGTTATTATGAAGCAGGAGAGGGAAAAAATAAGCAACGCCTTCGCCGGGAATCGAACCACGGACCTCTCAGTTACGCGTCGAGCATGCAGACCACTACACCACGAAGGCATGCGAAGAAGGCGGGAGAAATACCTTATAACTTTTTATCTAGTGGTATTGCCGTGGTATTACCCATAAAGAGTATCTAGGAAAATGTAAAACCCTCGACAGTAAGGTATACAGCGAGATGCTAGTCCGTGTTGACGCTGCTATCAAGGAAAAACGTCGAACTGAGTGCAAAAAGATAATGTTCCATTAAGATAATGCAATACCACATGTGTCTGCATTTACCGCCTGTACTCTGTGCAGACTCAAATGGAGTTTTTTCACACATCCACCATACAGCCCCGATATCGCTTCTCCGGATTTCTACCTTTTTCACACCTGCACCTACATCTTGCTGGTACTATCTTCCTTTCTGCACAGGACGACCGAAATGAGGTTGATCTGTTTTCGGACTCGCGGCGAAGAAGTTTCTAGGCCCGAAGGCTTTGAGAAACGTTGGCAGAAAATCATAAATTTGGGTGATGATTACTACTCACACTAAAGGTACTGCTTTCATGTTTTTTTTCTTTAACTTTCTTAAGAACTTTTTTTGTTGGAAAACTTTTACAACCAAATATATAGATAGATAGATATAGTTATAGATATAGGAATAGATATAAATATATAATGTCGAGAGGAGCCCGTTAAGAGCATTAAACAAATTACTAAATAAAAAAATACACATGGTAAATGTGTATTTTTTGAGTTACGCGTTTAACGTGTTGCTTCTATAAGAGCTTTATGGATTATTTTATTTGTAACTGACTTTGTAGCCGCATGTTTTGTATAAAAGGGTTTATTTTTTGTACAATATTGTAGATCTTTCAATAATAAACCTAAAAATATGTAAAATCTAAAAATAGAGCTACTAGCACACGAGACAAAAGCAAAAATGTTCCTAACGGGCCTTAGGCACTCTTAGCAATTTTTCGCCGACTCGGCAACTTTTTTGTAAGATATGGGGAAACGCATTTTTCAAAGCTTCAACAATGATTTTTTCCGAAGCTTCTAGAAGCCCGTAATGGGAATAATATGTATGCATTTAAAAACATTAATATAATTTCATCTTTAATTTGAAATAAAGTATTGAAATAATAAAGAAATTTACCAGCGATCAATAAAATCGCTGTCCTCTTTCTAGCAATAACAAGCAGATAAACTCCAAAAGCTACCGTCAGCTTCTATAAGAAATGCATTAAGAATAAAATAAAGAATATTTTTACTTACTCGGGAAAGCTGAACTTTTAAATGAAGCGACCGAATAATTTCTTTTACATCAGTATCATGTAAGGAATACAAATCGGAAGCTGCTTTTTTCATCCCCTGAATGTTTTGGTGGAAGAAGGGTTTCGTGTTTCTAATATCTATTCCTAAGGATGGTTCCAACTTTAGAAATGGAAAGAAAAAATGAAAATTGCAGAATTTAGTAGTTTTCATATTAGAAATTTTAGTACCAGTTTCTTTATGAGAAACAGGTAATAAATATTTCTTAGTAAAAGAGATCTTGGAGTATATTTCCAAAACATAATTTTTTTAACTTAAAAAAGGCATTTTTAAGTTATAAAATTTAAAATAGATGTTTATTAGTTTACGATAGATCTAAATGTTAAAAAAATTTGGAAAAAGGAAAAGCAATTTTTTAATCATTTCCGTCATAAAATATTTACATCTAGATATCATTGACAGGATATCTAGTAAACAATTCTCCGAAATGGAATTTTATTCGGATTTGCTTCAATGTGATATTAGAAAAGAAAGACACGTTTTCATTACCCGGATGAATTTAGTACTGTTCGGCGGAGAAGAATATAACAAGTCGCCAAATACGGCATACATGTGTAAGGTTTTAGTTAAACTAACCAAGTTTTATTTTAATTTAAATCTTTCTATCTCCTCTCTGTTTCAACTTTCCGTCAGAAGAAGCGCGCGTTTTCAGCTTATACTAATTTGAAGTACAGCGAAGTACTATTTAAGCCAGAGGTAGAAACCTCTCAATGTGAGAGAGCTTCAGTCTCAGATCACGGTCACTCGGCTCAACGTTCGTCTGACCAGCTAGCAGTTAAAATTTATAAGCCATAGTGCTTACTACGTGATTGCATTGTGAAACAAATTGAAGTGCGCTAGTATTGGTATATCTTGCTACGCACCCTTTTAGGTAGAGGCCAATCTCCGCGAATCGCTCTGTGAGCAAAGTTTAATTTAATTTCTATTTTAGATTTAGTTTAAGTTTATTTGATTGTTAAGTTCGACCCAAGTGTGGTCTTTTGCTTTCTGTATCTCTCCCGAGTTGGGAAGTGTGTAAATAATAATAAAAGAGGATTTTAAATCCCTTTCACGTGCAGTCATTTTCTAGCCAGTACCTACATCAGAACAAAGCTAACATTTCATCAGCTCACTGTTCCAGTTCAGGACCTGAGACTTGAGGATAAGGACCCTATTACAGACTTTACTATGTTTCCTAAAATGATGCACAGAACACTCAGTCCTGACACATGTTAAGCAAGTAACAGTAGTGCTATATTTGATTTGAACTCTGGATCAACAAAGATTCATTTATGACTGAAATGCCCAATATATGAATTTTGTTCTTAGCTTAATTATACCTACTCAGTTATATAGTAAGATCCAACATCTTTAATGGTGCATTTAATTCTTTTTCCGTATGTGTGGGGGAGGGTGTAATTAGAGAAATTCTGCATGTTACGATTCTAAATGATGCCATGTCGTGGTAATTTTTATTTCGCCATTTTTTATTTCTTTTTTCATCATTCAGTCTTTTGATTGTTGGCACCTGTACCTGGATCTTTGAAATTATACTTACGATTACACTTAAATCGTATAAATTCAGTTGCTAGTCCATTGTAGAGTAAGATTTTCACGAATATGAGTTCATAATATTTTGCTTAGCGATGTTTTCGTGCTACTTTACTGAAATCAAGGTGTCACTATATAAATAAGACTTAAAGCTAAGAAGTCTTACAGCCTATATATATATATAAGATATAATAAACCACGATAGCTACTTTAAAAAATAATTGGCGACCTCAAAATTAACATTCTAGATTTGGTGTTCTGCCCCCTAAATTCATCTGTTCTCCCAAATTCGAAATCATTCCACATTACATAACATTGCTTGAAATTTTAACTAAACCTAAATTTAACCAATCATGGCTTAGCTTTACATATGCACCTACGAAGTACAAATACTGAGTCACGAACAATGACGCTTTCCTTTTCTTGCTGGCTTCTACCCTGCAAACAACTGTGCGCGTCTATGCTTCTCTGCCTGAAATGATGAATTTATTGCATTCGACGATGATTGAAAAGTAATTTGTTTGCCAAGATGATTTCAAATGTGTAAAAATAAAGATGGTGATTCGCCTAAGCTGGTTTTGTTAACGACTTCTTCATGCCTTTACCTACGCCTTAAAATACCATATATATACATATATATAGAAAAAGAGAGAGAGAGACAGAGCTAAGCCTTAGAGATCTATATAAACCTTAGAACTCTATCAGCTCTTGCTTATAACTCTTATACCCATGTATAAGACTAGAGCTCTAAGAAAAGATAATCGATTTGACTGAAAACCGTGTATGCTGTGTATGCGCTTTTTTTATTTTTTTTTCTTGTGACCTGCTGACAAATCAGTTTCCACCACATTCCCCCTCCTCCCGAGAAGCATAGTTTCATTTTCTGATAATCCTTTGCTTCCCGTACCAAATGGCAATTTATTTTTCCTTGAAAAACTTTCATAGCCCTTTTTTAAGAAAATAAATTCCAGATTTTGAAACTTAAATATTTCAATTATGAATGGTTTTGTAAATATAAATTCTTGCTTGAATACGTAAAATGTTAAACAGTTGGATCCAAATTACAATTATTTTACATTTTGCATATCAGTCTAAAACTTTTAATTAAGGACAATTTTAAAAGTAGAAAACATGTCTCAAATATGACATTTTAAACATTGTTTGGTATTTTCTCTTTTATTTTTTCATAGCTTTTAGCCCAAAGGGGCAATGTGCCCAGATGGGCTATTAATTTCCTTTTGGTACTTTGCGTTGATCCATTGTAAAAGTCTGAATCACTTTTCAAATTGTTGCCACTAAATATTATAGACTTGCATTATATTTAAAGAAACTAAATAATGAAGAATCTGCATGAATGTTTCTCGCATTGTGAAAAAACAACGGTATCTAGAGACATCAAATTTTGAATTGCGTAGTCCTCCACTCTAATATGGGAATCTGGAAGCTCAAATTTGGAATTCGGAATTTGTTTTATTACCTATTTCATATTTTGTAAAACTTTAACGAATTTTTGATTAAAAAACTCAACGATTTCAAAGCGAGCAATGGCAACACTGCACGAAAAAAAAAACGTTTTTATATCCAACGCGCGAGATTGCGAAATTGAAATATTTTGTGATATTGCTGTTGACCTGAGTTCTATGGTTTAAGTGCGAAGAACATGATATTTAATAAATAAAGATAACACACAAAAAGTTAAAAAACACCGCTTTGCGCGTAATATAAAGTCTAAAAGCCTATGTCACTATGTCGCCGACTTTTGGTCTTCGACATGTATTGTATTCGCGGCTGGATAAATCAAGATCAATGAATTTCAACACGGTTAATAAAAATGTGCGAGCGAAATGAAATGTCTCAAATTTTTTGTTATAAAATGTCATTTAAGGTGCTTAAAACATTTCCGAACAAAATGCGGGAAACAAAAAGTATCTATACGATTTTAAGAGCATATAGAAAATACATCAATATGTAACATAAAAGTAAGCAAAAATCAAATAAAATGACACTGGTTTCAAGCAGAAATTCAATTTTGCCTTTTGAACCAATACCGATATGAAGTTTTCAGATACCTAACTTTACATATGACATTCACGAAAAAATACTTATCTTACATTTACGTATCATACATTACGTATCTTACATTTGGTATTAGGAAAGTCACAATTAATTTTAGTTTGGAACTAATATTTTCTCATGGAATATTATGTCTCTTGCAATGTAAGGCACGATTAAATAATAATACTTTTACTATAGACATAAGAGTAGCTGCTATTAAAAAAAGATCCCAGAATAGTTTTACCTCATTCGGCTTTGAGTATTAGATTAAATTCC
>KK119373.1:19755-72134 GCA_000611955.2 Stegodyphus mimosarum | reverse complement strand
CCTGCTGTGATCATTCTCTGTGTTGCATTGATTTATATTTCGCGTTTCAGAAGGTTATTATTATTTCGAAAACTTTCGAACTAAGCGAAATATTCTTTCGCTCATGTTTATAACTAGAACGTTGTTTTGCAGTGCATATCCAGAAGTTATATAAGTACTTGTTCATATGCTGAATAACCTTTATGTCCAGAGCGAACAGCCTAAGGGGACAGATGCCTTCGTGAAGGACTTTCTAAAGGAAATCGGGTCGTATACTCGTTTAGACATGGGGAAAACCACGAAGCGCACATGCAGCCAGCTCATTCTCTGGATATTCGAAACTCAGACTAAACTACCAGGGTTCAACAACTTTACCGTTCGGCCGCTAATGGGCCAGTAATGTGTTGGAAAGTTTGCATTGAAATAAGGAACCATGCTGAGATGTAAAGCAACTGCTGGAGGGTAGGTGGCGAAGGATCCATATAGAAGAGCACTAATGAAGTGGTACCATCGATTCTCAGTTCGGATTACGTCAGGTGAATTTAGCAGCAAGTAATGTCTGTCTTCCTGGTGTAGTCACGTGTATTTTTAGCTGCGTAGCAGGTCGTAGTGTCGCCCTAGAAGGTACTCTATTTCTCAAGCGAAAAAATCTTCATGTGTTAGCGTATGTGATCTGCAAAAACGGATCCGTGCTTTCATGATCCATATTGCAATCCACAACGATGAGTGGACCCGGAGAATATCAGGAAAACCATCTCCAAATCATAATGTTGCGTTTTCCAAGTTGAACTCGTACACAAACGGTTGAAGAGTTTTCGTTCTCCAATGTTTCTTGCCCTATACGCCAACGTCCATCCATCCGAAAAAGCAAAAAATGGGCTTCATAAGAAAAGGCGACCTTATCAGCAGAGACCTAGACAGTATAAGTCCACTTTTGGCACTGCCACGCAAATTTTGTCTTTTCCACGGATGAACAGTTCTTAGCATATGTGTTCTCACCATTCGTCTGTACTCAGCCATGTTTACATTACTGTCGTTTCGGACATACTGTGTATCTCCGCATGTAAGCCAAGAAGTGAATTTTTTCTTCGAAAATTAGTTCAGAAAAAAAGTTCAGAACTCGTGTATAAGCCGAAATGAAAAAAATCCTGTAGCGTTCAAACATGTCCTCATGAGGATAAAAATGTTGGCCAAGCTCGCATTTGTGGAAAATTCTAGCAACAGTATGGCTGCTCGGCACTTTCCCATAAATGAAAAACAAGTTTGAGAGTGGAGAACGCAGCACTCTTTTGTTATCAGGACCAGATTCTGAAGTGTATGTTAAATGAAAAACAAATTCAAAGAAGAAGAAAGAGAAAGCCGACCACAGAATTTCGCAAACATAAGATCTTTCGCTTTGGCGACGGCGTAACTCACCAGCATTATAATTAATTTCGAAAATAAATAATTCATTTTTACGAAATGAATAACTCATTTAATTAAAATTATTTTTCCATAAGAAATCAAAAAAATGTTATACTTAGCAATTAACAGAAAAGATCTACGTTTTTTGCGAGAGTAACGAATCCGTATTAAGGTCGACCCTCATAATTTAGAAAAAATTCCAAAAATTCTCGGCTTATGCATGGAAATATAAGGTAACTGTAGTATTTCATTTGAAGTGCATGTCACTGCATTCTAATACGTTGATAATTGGGTCTAAACACATCGCCACAGCAACCGTTCCTTTATGATTTGTGATGCTCTGCGACTTGCCTGGCAACATATTTTGTGTGTTGCCGTTTTGCCATTCACAGTGCACTTACATCTCAGCACCACAGCAGTTCACAAACTGTGCAGTTTTTAAAATGCTGCCATCATTATTCCGAAAGCAAAGAATTATTCCTTTTCGTGAAGTTGATAAAGCTTCCTATTTATTAATGGCAGCAAAAAATAAAATGTTTCTGGAATACCTACAACAACATAACATACTCACTAAACCTGCTGCTGACAAATAACTTATGACATTGGTTCTTCAACGTCATTTCTCATATGATCTGACTCGGCCCTGTATAAGTACCACAGATTTCTATTTGTGTTACCAATAATGCTGACCCAAATGAAAAGGCTGACCTGAGTTCACGTCACATTTTCTAAGCTTTCTGCAAATAAGTAGCCTTTTTTTTTAATCCAAAGGGGCTTTGTCTCTGAAGGACTATAGTTTTCGTTTTGCGATTTTGCGTCGAATCACTCTGAATGTCCGTTTCACTTTTCAAATTGTTGCCACCAAATATTATCGGCCTGTATTATATTTGAAGAAATTAAATAATGAAGAATCTGCATAAAGTAATAAATATAAGTATGTTTCTCGCACTGTAATAAAACAACGGTACACAGACCCATCCAATTTTGAATGACGTAATCCTACTGCGAATATGGGCATCTGGAAGCCCAAATTTGAAATTTGGAATTTGTTTTGTTATCGATTTCATATTTTGTAAAACTTTAATGAATTTTTGATTAACAAACTCAGGGATTTCACAGCGAACAATGGCAACGTACAAAAAAAAACATTTTTACCTCCAGTGCGTGAGACTGTGTATCGGAAATTCTAAAGATATGCTCAATTTAAAATTACTTCGCGATATTGCTCTTGAACTGAATTTTGTGGTTAAGTGCGAAGAGCATGATGTTTAATAAATAAAAGTAACACACAAAAAGTTAAAAAAATGCTTGTTTGGACATAATTTAAAATCTGAAAATTTCAGAATTTTTGTTTTTAATTTCTGAAAATGAAAATACTTCCTTTTGCTCCGGTATGCATTTTGTAAAATATCTGCCACCAGATGAATACTTTTTACCTGTAAAGACAATTTTTAATTCTGCAAGGGAAATCATTCATAGGGTGCAAGCAATAATTCTTATGATATCTCTTTCGTATAACATTTAAAAATTATCATAATGTGCGTACGGGTTTACAATGAATTGAATGCACATAAAATCGATTATATCTTGATGGAATTGTTTTTCAAAAAAAAAAACATTATTCTGGAATTTTTCACAAAAATACTCGCACAGCTCTTCTCAATATGACAGAGCACAATCAGTAGTTACCCCTTCAAACTACTAAGAACATTAAATACAACATACTATAAAACGTCTCATGCGTAAGTTTGCTTAATGATTCCTCAATACTCTGAGCTCAACTCTGAACTCAGCTTTGAACTAAACTGAAAATTGATGCTTACTCTCTGTGTCAAACTTCCATTTACCTTCGATTTATCGAAATTTCAAGAAGGTATATACCGTTACATTGGGATCGAACTAAAATATCACCAAAGGGTTGCCAGGTTTTGCGACAAAAATTAGCCATTAAAACCGTCGCCAGCTTGGCCTTGTATCACCAGTTTGGCGAGATGAACATTTACCTCAATGTTATTCGAATTGGACTTATACTTAAAACCTTTTTTTCAGAAAGTAAAGTTACAGAGGAATTGTATTTTCTCCTATAACCTTATTTTTCGGGCAACGCTTTTTTTTCAGTGGCCTTTCATGTCACATTATACAAGCGATGTTATAGTTCACCTATAATTTCACTAAAATTATTTACATATGTACAAAATCTGTAATATTATTCTCTTATCAATAGCCTCATCTCTCAACTCAAAGCTTATTGTTTTTGTTTTACTTAACGCGTGATTTTGCTATGCTGATTTTTGTAGTGGTAATTTCTTAAAACTTAATATAAATTTCATCTTCTTAAAATTGTTTCCTGTTTTAACTGGCTGGTAAGTAACTAGTTTATCAATGAATAAGTATTTGAAACGGCTGATATCAAATGGGGTGGAAGATACCATGATATATATCGCAGGTTTGCACGAACGTTGGGCTCCTCTCATACAGAAAACTAATTGCGCCTCGTTATTTCAAAAAATAGGTTTTTTTATTTAACAGGAAACTTGAAAAATGAGTCTTTCTCTAACTAACAGGTAGTATTGAAAATCGTGTTGCAAAATAGTCATATGATAGGTTATATCTTGCATTTTTTGCATTTTCTTTTCTCGTTTAAAAGCAGGTTAAGGGGGTATAAACCGAAACTTAGTACTTCAATTTAAGCTTATTAAGAATGATCGTTTACATCATTTTAATTCGAGGGCTGGTAACCATTAATTGATTTATAGCTTGAAATATACTTAGCTCGGATTTTCAGATTTCTTATAGGATTCACAGACTAAAATATGGGAGTTGAATATTTTTAATTCCCCTATAATTTCATATTGTCTAACGCCTATAGTTTATAAAATTTAAGAAGCAAAAAAGCATTCATTTCATATTTTGAAATACATGCTCTAATATTTCTCGAGCACAAAAGAAATTCGATGCAATAAGTTGTTGAGGAAGCAAATGTTAAATATGCAATGATTCTAAGACCTTTGACATATTTGTATCTTACGTTCAAATAAGTAAATACATAACTGTTTTGTGATACGCAGATTTTTCTTACAATGAACTGTGCTAAAAAGCACCTGAAATTCACTTTCTGGATTTCATTCTACTTTATTAAGCTTTTTTACAGAAAATATTTCAAAACGTTCGTCGTCGCTCTCGATTCTTTTACTAATATATCCTCATTTAAAATGAAACGTATGACATATACAATTAACCTAATCGGATCTGATGTATATATCTACCTTTTACAATAAACGTAATATTATGTGATGTATATACCTACCTTTAATATGTTAGCCGTTTTGTTCTCCGGATCCTCCTCAATTGTCAACTTCATAATGGCATTATGACCATATCCTGTCTTACGTAATTTAATGACAAAATCCATCCAGTCGAAGGAAGACTCACTCCAGTTTTTTCCCATTGCTAACGGCCAACCTCCCAGGTCTTCTAGAATCCACTTCAGAGGCTTATTGCCCAAATTTTTGAAATGATCTGTCAGTAGAAAACGTTCGGGGAGAAAAGCTTACATACATTTATTATTACGATAGTTAATTTTTAATTTATTTTGGAGTACAACAACATCCACAAAAGTGCACATTTCTGCGCTTTTTCTCTTTTTAAATAAATTCAAAATAAATACACTGGCCAATGAATAAGAAACCCAAGATCAATATTTTACTGGACCACTTTTTGTACGAATAACTGCTCTGATTCGTTTGGGCATCGACTCTACATGAATCTGGAGTGCATTTAAGTCCAGAGAATAACAAGCATTGGCTATGCAACCTTTTAGATCTTGTAAATTAAATGGAAGAGGGGAGTGCTGTCGAATTCGTCTTTCCACTATACCCCACACACTTTCTATGGAGTTAAGATCCGGGCTATGCAGTGGCAGGGAAGGTGTTGGAAGTCAGACTGTTGTTCAGTGAACCAATTTTGAACACTTCTAGCTCGATGTATAGTTGCATTATTGTCCATGAAGTATCCGTCTCCATCAGAGTAAAAATGCAACTTTGCAGGGTCCACTTGGTATTCCAGTATATCTAGGTATCTCATGGTTGTTTGTTTACCCTCGAGGAACACCAAAGCACCACTTCCATGCCAGCAGAACATACCCCATATCATGATACTCCCACCGGACGCTTTCGCAGTGCGAGTAAGGCAAGATGAATTTATGGCTTCATGGGGTTCTCGCCAAAGTCGACGTCTTTCATCAGTGCAAAATAAGATGTAGCGTGATTCATCCTACCATGTTACCCCTTTTCAATACTCAGATCTCCAGTGTCTCGACACCACAGCAAACGAATTCTTGCTTGTCGGACAGAAATGAATGGTTTTCTCACAGGCACTCGACTATGCACTCCTATAAGAACCTTGGTTGATGATCTGTGTTAGTTGACATGCAGTAGAGTCTCTGTTCTCCCGTAGAAGTCGTCGGAGACGACGCCGATCACTTTCTTGGAAAACTGTGCTCGAACCGTAGTTACGTCTTCAAGAGAAGAACTGGTTTCTGATTCCAAGTTTTGAAAACCTTTGCTGTAGCTGCTTTTGAAAACCCAGTGAGATTTGCTGTCTTCGAAATCGAGGACCTTTCTAAACAGGCATCAACAATAAGCCCTTTTCAAATGGTGAAAGATCTGCCGTTTTCCCCATTCTACTTCTTTCATCGTGAAAAGGACGCTTACTAGCATTCTAACCAGGTATAACCTACGTCACAAACAAATTGCATACGTCATCCCCTGAACGCATTCATATGAAACTCCCAAAGGTTTCTAATTCATTGGCCAGTGTGTGTAGAAGCATTTATTAATTTTCTATTCATCTCACAATCAATATTCTCAAAAAAGACAATTGCATGTATTACGTCTTTTTATTAAGTCCGTTTCACTATGAAGTTAGCTCTGAACTCAATGAATGAAAGGGAATGCCTTAATCGAACAAATTATTTCTGAAATACCTACAAACTTCGGTTATAAAGCGGGCTCAAGTGGTTAATTTGCTGAATAGAATCTTCAGTCATCACATGTTACTGTCTCTGCAAGAGATGTGCAAATACGAGTAGATAGCTCCGTCCATGAACCGTCGCGCAGCCTTTTTCTTCTGCGTGTGATACAAGGAATTGATGGCTTTTATTCGGTAAGGGATTGCAGACAAAACCGGAAAAGTACTCTAAATATCCGGCGTCTAAACGTAAAGGATTACTTATTATTAAATTACTCACTGTTTATGTAGTGGTGTTGATCACATACTAAAAATTCACTACATAAACTGTGAATTGCTGAATTTCAATTTGTTTCACTTGCTGTTTTTAATCTTCAGCTGAATGAATACACACACATAGTTTGGTACAGGAAATGTCACACTATTTCCTTTTTGTTAAACATTTATTAATAATCGAAAGATTACAAAATTAATAAGCATGGAAACTCAGTTTAGCGCAGAATGTGTTCAATGTGCCCACCATTTTGTTTAACACTCTGTTGCAAGCAAACCCTCTTCTGTTGCAGGCAACACATTCTCCGGCTCACACAATCCTCCTGTATACGTCTGCCAAAATTGCATGACACAATTGTGCAAGTCAGCATCTGTCTTTCTTGTTAATTTGCTGAGACTTCTTATTGATTTGTTGCGTCGAAGCCACATGAACTGCTTCAGTGTATAAAAGTATATATGGAAACGTCTTTGCGTTGCCACTAATTTGTTTTTCTGTAAGAAACGTTGCAAAATTTACCTGAATCAGCTTGCCGAAATTTTCATGAACCAAAGTTCCTGAAAACATATTTTTAACATTCAGCGTATAATATTAAATATCTTATGGGGTCATTGAGTGTGCCATCTTGTATCTCCATTCATTTCGTTTCTTTTCTGCGTGCTGTTACAATCACTTGTGCTAGTTGTCTTACATCATGATGAGTCAATTCACAAAAACTTTTAAATTTTCAGACAGCGGAATTTTGAGTTCAATTATGATTTTTGAGAAGATTCGACGCAACACAATTTTTATTCCATTACCTGCTATTTTTCGGAAAGAAATGGTTGTTAAATTCAGTAAACAATGCATTTTCGCTGTAAGTATTTTCTTTGCATTTGCACTAAAAATCTCAAAATAAGGATATGTTAGGGATATACTAATTTAGATCATTCAACTGTGAATGAATAATTTGTTGAATTAAAAGACTATCACTGCAACTTCCATATTAGAATGCACAATGTTTAATTTAGACTGCAAGCTATGTGTCTCATATTATACATGTAAAAGGAAATCAAAAAAAATTTTTTTTAATTTTAAGAAAGCTAAATATACAGTACTCCACTTTTTCATTTCTTAAAAAAATTCAATATTTGTATTTGCAGTGTAATTCCTTCTAGGTAATATATAATTTGCTGTATGAAGATATTTGTATGAATGCATAAAACTATTTTCTTAGATCTCCTTATAGCTCTCTATGATTTTCAGTGCACATAGCGTACAGATCTGTTATGAACTGGGATCAGTACGCAAAAAAAAGTCACAGCCTTCAATCCATTTTAGGTTCTTTAATCCATCACGTTACAGCAATGATGATAATCCTTCAAATCATCATCGAGGTTGCAACAAGAATTATGCAAATGTTGCTTCAGGCTTTGAAATGAAATACGTCTCTTACGGCCAGGTCTGATGAACCAGTGGATGGAGGAATAGAAGCTAAAATTCGCTTCGCATTTCTGAACAGCATTCTGGGAAATATGAGTGTTGCGCGTTGGAGTACTGCCATGCAAAATTCATACTTTTCTCTTGAGTTTATAAGATTCATCCTAAGTTTATTAACAGTTATTTTAAGTTTTGTATCTTTCCTATCTTGTTCTAATTTCAGCTTACAATTTCCTATCAGAAAGTAATTTCTGAAACGCAGTTAATGCAAATGAGAAAGAGTACTATTTAAGTCGATACTTCACCGACTTCGAGAAAGAGTCTGATTCCCTGACTAGCGCGCGTTTGCCTACGCCTAATTTCTCTCTTAGTTACTACGCTCGGCTATACCTTAGGCCGTTGCTTGGCTTCGCCGATTTAATTAATACTTAGGGGCCAATTAGTTAGACCTCTGAGAGCTTCAGCTATACCTTTCAAATAGCTTAGTTAAGCTAGTTTAATTTAAATTATTATTATTTTAAGTTCAAGCGCGAGTGAAGGCTTTGTGTAAAGTTCCAAGTAGGAATTGATTGTAAAGATACTGAAAAACAAAGGGTTGTAAACCCTAAGTCTTACGTGTTTTGTTCACACACTTAAACGCTTATTTGTTTGTTAGTGTTCGTGGGGTTCTAAGCTAAAAATTTAGAATTAAATTGTAAAACCCCACAAGTTTGCCAAGGCGTTATACATTTATATCTTGTTCGGATCTGAATAACCAGCTTAGCATAATGAACACCCATTCCTATGACATTATGTTGGGTGTAATCCATAAATAACTGTCCATCTTCATCTACAAAAATGGTGCCGAATTATTCCTGGCAGAGAATTTAGAGCAGAGGTTCCGAATTTACAGTTTAAAGAAAATCCATTATATTTGAAAACCTTTTTCTTCGTTTGATTTCAAGTGAAAATATGCTCCTTCTTCAACGTTGCATTATGTTAATCTAACCAGCTATTATGATATAGATCTTTACTGTCACTTACCCTTTCTGTTTCCTTACCAGAATACAAATGAGATTTCAGAGTACTTAAAGTGAGGTTTTGGGATTAAAAAACAGAGCGTATTTCGGCTACTCAAAGCCCATTACTAGGTTTCGCTAGCCAAAGATTCTAATCTTCGGCTTTTTTTTTTTTTTTTTTATTGCCGACATTTAAACTGAGACGCCGGAGAGAAGTTTACGCTAAGTTCCCGTCAAATAAATTGTGTAGTCTTCGATTACTAGATTTAATTTTAATATGAATTTGACTGTTACTTTTAAGTTATCTCGGCACAAATATCTGGCTGACTTTGTTAAGCACGATATGTGCATTTTGTGTTCAAGGTTCTGATTTAATTTAAAGGTTTTTCAAACCTTCTTAAGCCTCCATCATTCTTTTCACACACAGTGATAATTCGCTCTACGTCTGCACTGAGTCTGGACTTAGTTTATGCTACCCAAAGGACACCAAACTCTACTTACTCATTTAGAGCAGAGCTTCGAAATTCTTGGTTTCCCATGTAAGATTTTTAGCACTGATTTAACAAATAGCCCATTTTCGCAATTCTGAGAAATTGCCGCACAACATTTTTCCATCATACATTCCTCGATTTCCACTCGAATTTCTTCAGTGGTCATAAGCACATTGCGATCCTTTCCGATATCACACTTCAGTAACGACATTTTTTAGGTGTAAACACTGTATTTAAGCTTTTGAGGATCGCATTCGTGAATATTTACTGGGATTATGCCTTCTTGTGTCAAAACTCAGTTACGTAACGATAGTTGATATTTTCAGTGTTGCTAATTTCATAGTCTGATAAGATTTTAAAAAGGCTGTGAAACAATCAAATAACACTCATGTCCATAAATTAAGGATAATTCAGAGTCACGTGGAAATCGAACTCTAAAATAAATATATCACCTGTAAAATCACTACACACATCTTCAAGAATCATATGCGAATTTCAGAAAGTAACAAGGTGACACCGATGGTACGTCTCAATGACGAGAGTGTAAGAGAGTGATATATAAGGAATAGAGGCAAAGAAGTAAAATTGTTCGCAGGGGCTTTATAAGCATTTCAGTGCAATAACCGAATAGTTATGACACAAAGGACGCATTTGGATGATTTTTTACGTGGTAGAATTGTCGGCCGTCTGGAATGTGGGCGTACGCAACTGAAAGTATCAGACGAACTTGGAATTGCCCAGAGTGTCATCTCCAGGCTTTGGCAACAATTCCAAGATGAGGGTAATGTGAGTAGACGTTACAGCACAGGTCGCCCCAGAGTTACAACGCCGAATGAGGACCGGTATTTGGCAGTTACTGCCAAAAGAAACAGGCGGATCACAGCCTTAGACCTGTCTCGTCAGCTCTCTTCAGCCACTAGTGCGACAATTTCAAGGCAGACCGTGTACAGACGCTTAGGGCAGATTGGTCTATATGCTCGTAGACCTGTCACATGCGCTCCATTTACTGCAACTCAGTATCGCCTGCGGTTAGCCTAGAGTAGAGAGCGTGCATTGTGGACACCGCAACAATGGGCTTGTGTGATGTTTTCCGACGAGTCCAGGTTTAGCTTGCAGTCTGATTCTCGCCGGACTTTCATATGGAGAGCTCCAGGTATCCGTTACCACCAAGAAAACAGCATTCAACGACACCGTTACGTTGGTGCAGGAGTGCTCGTTTGGGGTGGAATTATTCTGGGTTCCAAAACTGACCTGCATGTTCAAATTGGAACCATGACAAGCCAAATATATCGGGACGTCATTCTGGAACAACATGTACGTTTGTTTCTGGGCGCCCAATTTGTGTTTATGGATGACAACGCCCGTCCTCACCGTGCAAACATCCTAAGCAAATGCCTTCAATCGGAGGATATCACCCATGTGGACTGACCAGCATTCTCACCGGACTTGAATCCAGTATAGCAAGTGTGGGACATGCTTGGCCGACGAGTTGCAGCCCGTCAACCTCCTCCTACATGTCTACCGGAACTTCAGAGAGCATTGCTTTTTGAGTAGTGTAATATCCCCCAAGATCAGATCGATAATTTGATACTCAGCATGCCTAGGCTTTGTACGGACTGTATTGCATCGTCTGGGAGACATACAATGTATTAACAATCATACTAACCATGTAATATTGGTTTTTTGTAAATAGGCTGTTTTTATAATTTGCTCCAGGAAGAAAAACGCGCTATTTTTTTTTATAATATCAAACATATAGCATCTTTTTTTGCGCTTTACCTTTTGTTTAATAAACAAGCTTTACAAATAAGTCAAATTTGTTTTACTTCTAAATCTTCCTTTGCCTGATTTTGTATTATCCTTAATTTATGGACATGAGTGTAATATATGTTGTATGGCTTCAAAGAAATGATGCAATCGTTTTACCTGGTATCGTTAGCTTATAACTAATCCATTCTATAGCTTAGAACTTATTGGACGCTCCTCATACAAAAATAACAAGATAAAATCATTCTGATTATTTCACATCAATTGTATATATAATTAACTAGCAAAAACATTAATTCGATGTAAGACTTACCAGCAAGCATGCAAGCTCGGTACAGTGCTTTTAACTTGACAATATATTTAGGTGTCCTTTTATCCGACGGTTTTTCTAGAATATCTAGAAGCAAAAACAAAGATATAAATTACAAGCTGCATTTATGCTTTTTTCTTTATAAATAATACACATATTATCGGTAGGATGTCGCTATACATATATATATAAGAAGACAGTAAAGAATTTGCATTTTAAAAGAAAAGCTCTCTATATTGCATAAAATAATTATTTAAAATAAATTTAATAGATATGAATAAAAGATGGATTGAAGAAGACCCTTTTTTTAATTATCATAGAAGTAATTTCTCAAGCTGGACTCGATAAGTTTAATCGAAATTTAAATATTTCGAAGCCGTATCTCACGTTATAGAGAAACATCAGTTCATAAACATGATGTTCCTCCAGAAGACTGATCATTTTAAAAAGTATTCGCAACTTTATTATTTTGCCCTATTAATAGATAGGAATAAATATGAAATTGATTAATCCTTTCCTTGATCACAGACGGTTACTCATTTAAATTTTTAAAAAACAGGTTATTCACAAGTTCACAAAACAAAATGTGTAGAAATCTTTTAAACAATAAAAGAAAAGTTAAACACTGTACTAAATAAATAAAATAGATGAAAAGTTAATTTTATTTTGCTTCCAACTCTTGGAGAGTTGAAAGTGTAAGTAGAAGGTGAGGAAAGGAAAAGAGATGATACGTTATTTTTAAATGGTAAGCCTCTACTCATAAAGTCCTCAAGAGACTAAGAGTCTTTCCGGCACTCTTTTCTTTCCTTTGTATCCTAAAGCTACAACTCTGCCTGATTCTCATTTTTCCTCTGTCCTCATTAATAATGTGTACGACGTTGTCGAATCGTTAACTTTGTTTAATCAGGTAACATGAAAAATGTGAAATGCCCTCACCAGAATTCGAGTAATGTAAACATTAATATGTGTAAATCTGTTCAACTGTATCATACTTAAATTCACATGACTGTTATACATGAATTTAGCAGGTAACTTCTATGTAAATATTTTATGTACTTCAATGGTTTTCATGATTGCATCACACAGCATTGAATATGTCAAAATTATTTAATGACTAGTATTGTATGAATTATTATGTATAAATTTGTCCAACAGTACCATACTGAAATTCGCAAGACTGTTATGCACGAAATTAGCTGGTTACTTCTATGTAAATATATGCACGATAATGGTATTAACGATTGCAACCTACCGCACAAGCCCTGTATGCATTTATGTGTAAATTTGCTCTACCGTATCACACGTAATTTAGGTGCGTGTCACTGGGAAACATACCACGTCTATTGGGTACTCCATGCGAGACCCCCATGTGGCTCCAAATGGTCAACTCTAGATAAGGGCGGATGTGGTGCTACTACCGGTTAACCTTAACGGTGGAGGGATGGTGCCCACGTCCTCCGTTACTACTACTACCAGAATTCGAACTCCGGATCTTCCAACTGCCAACCAGAACTGCTTTCTAGTTATACCCCTAAGGCACTTTGTAAAGGGAGAAAAATATTTTTCATTCTTCTCCACTTACAGGGCGACTCCGAAAGAGGTGACGTAACTGCCAGTATGGCGATGACGAATTATCGCCCTCTATCTTTTAATTCGCGGGCACGTGTAGAGGTTTTTGAAAGAGGAAAGACATCCAATACCTTAGGGAGGATTTACATTTCGAATCTTCCAATTGCTAGCTGAATCTATTAGCACTATTAGACATGAGGAGAAAGAAGTCAAGAGCTGAAGGAGAGAGAAAATACCTTGCCACATGATACGTTCTTGTCTACTTTTTGCAGTGTTTTTGAAGTGAATGTGGCATTGATATGCATTTCCGAGGCTTCCTGCTGTTTCCACAGAGGGATATCATTCCACGAAACTTTGTGACTTGCTCCATTTTGTGCAAATTTCAAGGAACAAAGGACTCGTATAAACATTTGTCATAAATAATTTAACGTAAAAGTATCCAAACCCCACCAAAAAGAAAGCATACACGTTTGCTACGACGGTGTATTTTTATTTGTCTACCTGAAATATTTCGTTTAAACAGTAAAGGAGACAAGGATAAGAAAATTTGTCATTTTTGTAGATTGTTAAGAAATCTAATCACGTTTGATTCCGAAATTTTAGACAACAGTACAAATAAATCTATTGCTTTTGTTTTTTAACTTGATACTTTTTGAAATCATAGAAGGTGACAAACATTTTATCAAAGTATAGTGTTTGGCGTTTTCTTACATTCTGGTTTAAAAGTATGTTAAATTTCAGGATTACTAGATATGTTCCCACAAAAAATATTTATCAATATTTTACTTTTATTTTTGTCATTTATATTTTTTAAGTGTAAGGAGTTAAGTGGACTAAACATCTAAGTGATAAAAACATCATGTCTATTAAATACACCCGTTTGAGTACCTGCGCTAGCTGTTTTTCGAGGAATTTCTCTCTTTTCATTTACAAAATTGTCTGAAAAAAATTTAGATACGTACATAAACGTTACCTTTCAGTCCATTTAATTCAAAATATTTCATAGAATATTTGTGAAGCGTTTGATAAAATTACTATAGTAATATTTTAAGTTAGGTTTTTTCGTAATAGAAAAGCTGAAAAAATTAAGTTTTTCAAAAAATAGGTTTAATGCAACGCAAACACAAACAGAAGGAAATGAAAATGTATAAAAATTAAATAGTAAATGCCAAGTATAAAAATTAAATTCGAAAATAAACTTGTTAAAAATAGAAAGGTTTAAATTCATCAGTTTAACATCACCAAAAGTATTCAAATGAAAAATTATCATTTTAAAGTTATTTAGTCTGTGTACCTTTACACGTTTCTTAAACTTCCAATTAGCGGGGTAGAATGAGGACAGCCATAGTTCTGCCTCTGATAACCGAAGAAATAAATTATTGGAAGCTTAATTTAAGAACTTTAAAAGTTGTTTAATTGTTACTTTATTTTAAAGTAACGACTTTTTTCGAAAAATTTCATCGAAACTGATGATTAGAAAGTAATCAAATACCTTAAAATGTCTTTTATGAAAGTGTGATTTATGAATTCTCTTTATTATGGATCAAGAATTATTGATCAAATATGAAATGAGATTAATAGCTGAAAATGCAAATAAGCTTTATTACGTTTGAGTTTCAAGTTGAGTTGATCTTCAACTTCGGAAAAGACAGAAACATAAGGTACTGGGTGAGGACTTTCGTGTTTCTTTATCCAACCACCGCAAGCAAATTTATAGAAATCACTACAGGGATCTACAGATTTATCTATATATCTTTTGATATCCTCAGCTGAAAAATGAAAAAATCATCATCTACAAAAATGAATTCGTTTATAATTACTTTGTAGCTTTTTAGAATACTTGACATTCTTAAAACATTGAATATGCATTACGACCAATAAAAGATTATATTTTTAAGAATTTTGTAGCAGTCTTATAGCAAGAATAGTCTTGATGATATACTAGTGCATTCGGACTCACACTATTAAAAGTGTGAAAAGGACTTCTTCCCTAAGCAAAACAATACGGATCAACACCCCTGAAAATCATTTTTTGATTTCCTGTGCTTTTCCAGATTTTCGAAAGATTTTGAGCACTCGCGATTAAGCAAAAGCTTAAGTAGAAAGCGTAATTAAACAGAAATTTAAGAATCAAAGGAGTTTGTGCCACAGGATTGCCTTCTGCAATATTTTCCTGCCTTCCCCTTCACTATAATGGGACTTGCCGTACACTGTTCAGTGAAATGGAAAAATCTGATATACATACCCCATAACTTCCTTGTATGGCCTATTTAAATTATACATTGCTTGCTGCACTTCAGTTAAAATCCTTTCCTCGAATTTCCTCCCTTTTTTTAGAGATCTTCCCTTTCCATCTTTTTTCCCTTTTTTGGAGATATATTGTAAGGTTTTAGTTAAATTAATAAAGTTTTATTTTAATTTAAATCTTTCTATCTCTTCTCAGTTTCAACTTCCCGTCAGAAGAAGCGCGCGTTTTCAGCTTATGCTAATTTGAAATAGGGCCAAGTACTATTTAAACCAGAGGTAGAAACCTCTCAGTGTGAGAGAGCTTTTAGTCTCAGATCACGGTCATTCTGTTCGACGTTCGCCTGACCAGCTAGCAGCTAAATTATAAGCCATAGTGCTTGCTACGTGATTGCTTATGGAAATAAATTCAAGTGCGCTAGTATTAGTAATTATTGCTACGCACCATTTAGTTAGAGGCCAACTCCGCGATTAGCTCTGTGAGCAAAGATTAATCAAATTTCTATTTAGCTTTAGTTTAAATTTATTTGATTGTTCATTTAGGCCCAAGTGTGGTCTTTTAGGACTCGAGTTGGGAAGTGATTTGTAAATAATATTGATTTAATAAAAGGGGATTTTAAATCCCTTCCAAGTGCAGTTATTCTTAAGCCAGTATCTACAACCAGAACATAGCTGTATTCAGCTCCCTGTTCCAGATCAGGACTTAGAGACTTTTCAGCTGTTCACGAAGATGTTTGCCAAAACTACGCATAGAACACTCAGTCCTGACAGTATTTCTCATTCAATTAATTCAATTCTCACTCCGCGGCAGAAACGCATAAAAACTCTAAACAACTTCATTAAAAATTGCGAAGTACAAAAAAAAATAGAGCACCGAATATAGTTCAAAACAGTTCCCCCCCCCCCAGTGAGTTACTTCACAAAAATAAACAATTCGGCCAAACGGCGTTAAAACAAAATTTTTAGGTGCACCAAAATTTAAAGTTAACTTTTTATCCCACTGGGCAGAGCAACACAAAGTTGATGCACCAACTGACGTAATTCACTATTATACTATATGAGTTTCAAACGTAAACACATTCGCGCCACTTTAGCGCCACTTACACTTTCAAACTACTATTAATAATTTAACAACTATTCCCCGTAGTTTAACTAAAGGCAGAAATTTCACCAGAACATAAGAACAACATAATTCAATCACTTTTACTAGGTCTAGGCGCACAACTAGACGCTATAGCAATCCCTTGTGCAAAATTTCAAGTTCTACGGCTAACCATTTTAAAGTTTTGCGAGATACATACATATGTACATACGTACATACCTAACGAAATAATCCTTCTGAAGCCATTTTAAATCCATTTTATAATCTGTTTTTTAAAAAAAGAATCGTTTATTCCGTCCGTACGTATAGATGTCATGCAAAAAAATCGTCTAAATGGATTCCAGAGCGGTCAAAATGGATATTTCCATTGAAATATGATACTCGAAAATTTTCGCCATTACAATATTTCCTCTACTTTGTGCAAAGAAATAAAAATTGGATGTTTTGTATCACGATGTAGACTCCTCATCTACTCCTCGAATGGTAGAAATGACCCCTTTTAGGAAATTTTCTAAGAGGATCACTGACGAAGGGTAAGGAGAGATTTCTAAAAGCTTCCCTGTAAGAAACATATTCTCCTTTTACTTCCTTGAAAGAAGTAAAAAGGAAGTATAGCAATCGCGAAAAATTTCGGGTATCATATTGAAAATATCCATTTTGACCGCCATCGAATGCAATTTCACGATGTTTTTGCGTGACACCTGAATGTAAGGACCTTTTCCCCCCAAAAAATTATAAAACTGATTTAAAATGGATTCTGAAAAATTTTCTCGTGGCGTCTGTGCGTATGTACTTACGTATGTATGTATTTCGTATAACGCAAAAACGAGTAGCCTCAGAACGTTGCAATTTTGTATATAGGGCTGCTTTGACTTGTAGATGTGCAGCTCCCATTTTGGTTGCAATCGATTGCACCAAAAGTATATAAATATATGTTTGTATATATATGTATATATATCCACTCTATTGCTCGGCTCAGTGAGCTCAGTTTTTTTATTCTTAAATGTTGGTAACTTGCGCATTTTTTGCTTTAAAAATGATTGAATTATATTATGTTGTTCATATCTTCCGGTCAAGGGTTTTATGGGTTTAGTAAATCTGCATGCAAGATTTATAGAATTATAAATAATTTAAAAGTTGTTTAAGTGCGACTAAGCCTAATCATTTTTCCCATGGTAGCTATATTTGTTTACATTTCAAACTTAGAAGAATAGTGGATTTGTTGCCAATCTAGAGAAACTAAGCTTCGCAACAACAAAGATAACGCCTTCTTTTATTATTGCGAATTAAATTATGCTTAATCCGTTCTGGAATTTATTCCAGGAAATAAGCGTTTAAGATTTACTTCGTAATTTTTAATATACATATTTTGAGTTTTTATGTATTTTTGCTTTGTCGTGAAATCATCCTCAGCTGTAAAAGAGCAAATAATTTTTGCGCTTTTACAGCTGAGGATGATGGTTCGGTAAAACCATCGAAACTAGTCCTGTGAAAATTTGAAAATATAACGCTGACTTTTGTTTTTTGACTTCTAAATTAATATTTGTTCGGCGTGTTATTGTATTTTAATTATTAGTTAGAATTAGTTTGCTTCATTATTTACTATATTAAGCCCAGGTGGAGGCTTTCCTGTAAGCCCGAGAGGGGCCATCTGTAATATTTCTTTTAAGTGAATAAAAGAGTATTTTAATCCTTCTTTATACTTATATTTTATAGTTGTAACAATATCAGCGAATAGTCGCTAGACACTTTAGTAAATTCTAGGTAGCCAAGGATACACAAATTAACTAGAACTTTATAATAGAAACTTGCAGTATGCCTTCATTTTCCACAATGCTCAGAATCTCAGAAATCTTCAGATGTTTTACACCGCAGAAAGCAAAATCGTTTTGTATTGCGCTGTCTTTATGTCTTGCTAAGTGACAGCGACGAATTATATTTGACTGAACGTAGTGCGCCTATCTCTCATTCTGTTAATGAACTTGTTAATAAATTTTCTTCTATGGATTCCAGTATGAAATTTACCAGCTTTCCTCGATACAACGTCTTTTATTTATTTTTCAATTTTTTATTAACTAGATGACCATTGATTGTACTAAAATGTTGTATTAGGAGGCAGAAATTCTAATCTTATATTTTTCATATTTTTCAAAATGAAGTGCAGCACGACTGAGACGCAACAGACTTTTCTTTTGTTTACGTTGTCAGTTTCGAAAACCTTCAGACGTCATCGGGCACTACTATTGGCATGGTACTCTACTAATAAACTTTCTGTTGTTAATCCCTCAAATCATCGAAGCTTAGGTATTTCTCCTGCTGTTAATAGTTTTCGCTTATCAGTATCCGACACACTTGCACAGCGTAACACAACAATGCGGTCCAATGCCCTTTAACATCCTGATAGTTGACAGTTGACAAGAGACGAAAACACTATCGTTCTACCAAGAGGGTAGTGGTATTGCCTCGTGTCCTCGCGTATCTAGCATTGGAAGATATATCAAATAACACTGTAAGATATTGTAGCTGTTATGGCTCCGGACATAATTGGATTAATTTAACAAGATTATTACATTGTTTCAGATACTCAAATACTTTACAGCAGTACATACAATAGCATAATTACTTGTACAAATACACTTTACACAGAAATTAAAAAACGTATATTGCGCGACATCCAAATACATAGTACAGAGAATAAAATTTCTAGAAAGAAACTGAATGAATATTAAATTCTTATTCTAGACACTGTTCCTGTTAACCCCCCTCTCCAAAAAAAAAAAAGGTTAAATAAAATTTATCACGAGGCATAGGTCAGCTCCGAGTTTTGGAAGCTTGTCGATAATTTGCACGTTCCAGATGTCACCAGATGACGTTGCTTTACGATAAACTTGCAGAAAACTTGTGTATTATTACTGGAAATTTTAAGACGGTGATAAGTGGACAGATGGTAGGATAATGGTAAGCTGATAGAATAGAGATCGGTGTTGCTGTCGCCGTGTCTTAAAATATTCAGGAAAGGGACCATGTCCTGTAATAAATCTTTATAATTGAGGGTTAATGATGTCGCCTACTTGTGTGATATAGTAATAGTATGTATGGCAGTCTTGTTCACATTCATGCCACTCTGTTTGCCATTTGATTTCTGCCTTGCGTTTTCAGTTTACATCGTGATAGCGTAATGTGTTTATAACACAGAAAGCCGTTTGGCGTAGCTTGATGATAGAAGCCGGCTTTATCAGTGCTGTAAATATCATCTGTACAGAAATTCTCTAAAACCTTAGCGGATTTTAGCTTTTTTTAATTGCTCAGCATCTGTATTTTCCACATTGCCCTATTCGTCGTTCGATTATCGAGATTACAACGTCTGGCGTCCATATTACAGCATTTAGATTATGACAAAACACATGAGTGGGTAAGGGTAAAGATGGCTTCATAGGGGACTTTCTCATGGAAACTTGCTCGATCCACATAACACATGTGGAAACTACGAAAGTTCTCATGGGTTATCTCGTCGCCAATATTTAAACCTGGATCGAACTGTCAATGTTCGGTGGTTTTACCTCTGATTAAGACCATCTTGAATAAAAAGAACTCAGCGCTTGATTCCCGTCAAATGCATGAATTTTATTTAAGAAAAATGAAACATTAATCCGAAATTGAATTCTTTTTATTATTAAACACTAGCAATATGTATTTCTCTTCAAGTTCGATGAAATTTAAATTTGCTTTAATAATTTTTAATATTTTATTTTTCGAAATTAGAAAGCTCATTTTAATTGTTTAATTGCTTCATATTCTGGCTCTAGAAACATAAAATCGAAGCGGCGAGAAAACTTGCATTTAAAGAGAATCTAAGAATCCGGAGATTGTATAGCTTTCCACAGTAATTAATACATTTAGGATGCTACACTTACAAATCAGCGTGTTTCGCAGATCAAGCTGAAATAGAAAACTACACCAGTTGCCGTATGAATAAATTTTGTGATGCAAACAGATGCAGTTTGCAACATTTGTACATTTTGCTTTACAGAATGATTGCTTTTAAGTGAAGAAAACTCAATAATCCCTCATTAAAAAGAAATGACTGTTAAACTAAATCTGAATGTTACCTGCTGCTAGACATTCATTTGATTGGCAGGCATCAGATCTGGAGTCAATGGATGGCGAAGTATTTGGGTTCGTGGCAAAATCACTATCATTTTCCGAACCTAGAAGAAAATTCGTGACTTTGAATTACAGTGTAAATACTAAGTCTATTCACATATTTTTAGACGACTTTGCTTTGCTATAAAAAATTTCTCCTAAAAATATTTGACAATTTTCTTTTCATACAAAATGACGCTTTTAAGCAAGCAATGGATGAAAAGCTACGTTTGTGCTCTTTCCGAAGAAAATTATTCGTATTTAGTTATTAAAAAATACGGTGAAAGTCATGATTTTTCGGTATCTAAACCAATGACAGATAGTCAATACGAAAGGAGAAAAACCTCAAAGTTTGGCTTTAAGGAGAAAAATTGTTCCAAATAGACATCCAAGGAATGTTTCGAAAGTTCCAAAGTTAAGGTCTTCAACGTCAAAGGAAAATCTGCCAAGTCAAAAGATAGTTGTCAAATCGTTAAAATTCTCAGTGTGAACCGTAAACGTCTTAAAAAGGCGAAAAACGTAATCTGCATCGTCGTTTTCCACGACATGTCACTGAAAGCAAAACGCGCTGCAGAATTCTCTATGAGAAACAATTATTCGGACAAAAATGGAAAAATGTTGTCACGATAGATAAATCTTGGGTGTAATTAAATGATCGCAACAAAAAGAGATCTATTTATTATCAAAAAAGAGAAGATAAAAATCTTAGAACATGGTTCAAAGAATCTAAAGAAAGTTTTCCAAAGGGATTTATCATTGTTTTTGTTTTTTGATGTAACGTGAAATAAAAATTAAAGAGAGTGCAGAAAACTATTAAGGTAAACTCAACATATTATCAGGAAGATATTTTATACCAAATTTTCAAACAGGAAATACTTTCTTTTTACCCACAGTGCCATCAATTAGTAAAACTGAATCAAGACAAAGCGAGCAGCTACACGTCAAAATCCACTGTTAATTTCTTGGAAAATGGAACAAGAAATGTGTATCACCCTTCCCTCACATCTCTGCTATGTCTCCTGATGTAATCATCGGCGGATTTTCTGCGCTTTTAGACTTTTTAAAAGGCGAATTCTTCATAGGTAGACTTACAGCCCTTCTTGGACTTTGGAAAGCTGCTCAAAAGAAAGGGGATAAAATACCTCTTCCGCTACTAAAAAATGCTTTATAGTCTTCAAAATTATGGTGCAGAAAGATAGTGAAGAATAAGGGTTATCAAATTATATACTTAAAACACAAAACGTTCTGGTAAAATAATTCACTAAATATAATGAAAATCGTCTAAAAAATGTGTGAACAGCCTGCGTACTTGAAGTGAACATAAATGCTGCTAAAATTGAATACGTACACTGCGCAAATAAATAAATAAAGGGACAGTTCTATATCTCCCATTCTACTGGGCCGATTGAAGAAATTCAGATATCATTTTTTATATCTCGAAAGAGGAACTTAGGATGTATATTAGATTTATATATAACATTGTTTTAATATAGGTACTTTAACACAAAATTGGATTTTTTTTAAATAACATGCCAATTTTTTCCATGTTTCGATTCTACGACTCAAATTATGCCTAAATATTAAATTTTGTAAAATTTAATGAGAAATTTACCGAGAAATTTAACTATTTATCTTAACACAATTTTTTTTCAGTTTGCGCCAAGAACTATTCGCTTGGCGAACTTCTTAATTTACAGCAACCTATTTTCCTTTCCATTTTTTTTTTCATTGTACACGAGCGGAAAAAAGGTCACGTTTATATGTAATATTCCAATATGTAAATTGATTATATCTTATGAAATTTTGAATTAAAAAAAAATCAATTTTTTGGCAAGTGTGCCTAGAAATACATCTACTTTAAGACGCTGTTAAAAATTTTATAGGTTATAATACAAAATTTTTTTCGAAAAGTTTATAAAAATTACTTTAAAATACATATTTAAGACTAAATCATAAAAAATGTGCGAATTTTATTTGGATTAAGCCCAAATTTCGAATGTTGGAAGAAAGCATCAAGTAAGTTTAATAAAATATGAGATAATAATAAATATACATCAAATTCAATTAACAACGAGGAGCTATAATTTTGGGAGCTAAGGTTTTAAAGAGTACTCGTGCGACTTTTACGAAACTTGGCATTTTGGCATAATTTGAGTCGTAGAATCGAAATATGGAAAAAACTTGGAATGTCCTTTCAGAAAACGTCCAATTTTGTGTCAAAAAACCGATATTAGAGTAATGCTATATATAAATCTAATACATATCTTGTCGCGCTTTCGAGCCCTGAAAAACACCTTTTGAATTTCAATAATCGGCCCAGTAGAACGGGAGATATAGAATTGTCTCCGACGCCTTTTTTCCCCCAGTGTACATGCGGTATTAATAGATTTATAATATTTTGGAAAATGAAACTAAAAAACTTTACGCTGGCAATAAACCTCTGGTATTCTTTAAAAAGATGGAAAATAGGAAAGCTTTAAGTCATGACGACTATTATTCATGATAAAGTTGATATCATTTACTATATGTATAATTATTAAAATTATTTTTAACTTGTTACGCAGTATAAATTTTTATCAAAATACTGTTGTTTATTAGCCCAAAAGAGCGTTAGCCAGAAAGAGCTATTCGTCTCCAAACGGGATTTGGCGGCCTATCACTTTAAATGTCTGAATCATTTTCAAATTTTTTCCACCAAATATTATCGTCCTGTATTGCTTTTAAAGAAATTAAATAATGAAGAATTTGTATGAGTGTACGTATGTTTCTTGCCGTCTGAAAAAACGACGGTACACTGAGCCATCAAATTTTGAACCGAACATCTGTACCTGGAAACCTGAATTTTGAATTTCGAATTTTATTTAATATTTTGTAAAACTTTAATAAATTTTTAACAAACTCAACGATTTTAAAGAGGGCATACGATTTACAATTTTAAAGCAACATTGTACGGATTAAAACACTGTTATCTCCAGCGTGAGATATTGTATATCGTAAATTCCAAAGACATCCTGTTTTTAAATATTTTGTGATATTTTTATTCAACTGAATTTTATGCTGCGAAGAACATGATATTTAATTAATGAATTTTACACAGAAAACATTAATAATAAAAAAGAAAGAAAAAAGAATTTTGCAAGCCATCTTACTGAGAAAACTAAACACTGATATGATAAATTGTGAAAATGCTGGAAAAAAAATTTTAAAACACATGCCAATGCTTAACACTGCATCGGGAATTCTAAACACATGCTACTTTTGGAATTTTTGTAATTTTTCTGTTGAATTGTATATGGCGTAAGTGCTTAGTAATAAATTTAAAACTGTAGATCTAACTGTATATGTAAAACTAAATCACTTGTCAGGACTGAGTGTTCGATGCATATTCTTGGCAAACATGTTCGTGAACAGCTTAAAGTCCTGATTTTGAACAAGGAGCTGAATGCAGCTATGTTCTGTGGTAGAATATTGTGATTAAGTTGGAGAATAACTGCACTTGAAAGGGATTTAAAATCCTCTTTTATTAAATCACTATTATGTACAACCACTTCCCAACTCGGGAAGGATACAGAAAGTAAAGACCACACTTTAGCCTAAAATGAACAATCAAATTTAAACTGAAACTAAATAGAAATTAAATAGTCGTTGCTCGCAGAGCTATAACGCGAGGTTGGCCTCTAAACTAAATGGTGCGTAGCAAGATTTACTAATACTGACGCACTTGGATTTATTTCAATAAGCAATCACGTAAAAGCACTACGGCTTAGAATTTAAATGCTAGCTAGTCAGGTGAGCGTCAAATAGAGTGACCGTGATCTGAGACTAAAAGCTCTCTCACACTGAGAGGTTTCTTTCTACCTTTCGTTTAAACAGTCGTTGGCTCCACTTCAAATTAGCATAAAGCTGAAAACGCGCGCTTCTTCTAACGGGAAGTTGAAAATGAGAAGGGATAGAAAGATTTAAATTAAAATAAAACTTTGTTAGTTTAACTAAAACCTTACACACTGTCAGGTTATCATTATTTTAATTAACCAGATATTATGATTTAGACCTTTACTATAACTTCTGCTTTTCCGTTTCATCACCTAAATCGGTTAGAGAATTATTTAAGTTGAAGTTTTCTGATTGTAAGGTACAGCGTGTTTCTGCCTCTCGAGGCCACGCTACTAGGTTTCGCAACTCTGATAAAATTGTAGTTCTTCGGCCTTGCGTTATTATTGCCGACATTTAATTGTGACACAAGTGAGTTCTGTGCCAACTTAGCTTTAAATGAAATTGAGTAGTCTTTAACTATTAGGTTTGAATTTCGCTGTTACTATAAGTTACATCGCCGCCTTTGAATGGTGGTTGATCCTGTGCGAGAAATGCCACCCCACGAGAAATTTGTTAGGAGTTTGATACTGTAGTGTATGTTACCAAAGAAAGTCAAATTCTGTAGATATCATGAGTTTTTTAATGATTTATCTTACAGTCTAAGCCAAAGCTGCCGACAGGTTCGGTAATGACTCCCATGACTCCCTAAGGATCGATGAAATTTTAAAAGGGAGTTATGGATGATCATTGTTTGGACTGCCTAACATACACCGACGAATGACAGGCATAATCAAGATCCCACTGATTACAAAAAGATGTATTAATAAAATTGGTAATTAATTGTTTATTGACCTACAACTGTACCAAGCAGTGTGGAAGAAATCATATAAAATAAATAAATATTTTATTAATCAATAATGCCGCCCAACCGGTATAGTGGTTATGACACGCTGACTGCCGTGCCGAAGAGCCCGGGTTCGAATCCCGGAGCATGTAAATGTATAGTGTCCCTGCGGCATGACTCTAAATATGCGGCGAGTCGAGAGCTCTCGAGACGTTTCTGGAGCAAAGGAAGAGGGGTGGGAGACACTCGGACCCGTCTCACCGGGTGCTCCATCAAAACTGGGGGCGGAACTGAGTTAAATCGCACTGTCACCGGGAAGATCCTCAAGACTGTTGCCAACGACAGGCGTAATCTTGCTCTCCTTGCCAGAAGGAATTTCGTGGCCTTGGACTGACTATAGTCAAAGAAGTAAACGTTGATCAACAACAACAATAATCAATAATATTTTAATATATGAAATTTTTGTGCAATAAGTGCAATATAATAAAGTAAAACACAACCAAAAAATAATAAGAGGGCAAAACGAAAATGGAAAACAAGAAGCAGATTGAATAATTTTAGTGAAGATATTTAAAAATAAAAGTAAGCAATATTATACCCTATATTAAAATAATTGCATCAATATATCAAGCGCAGCAGTCTCGTAAATTAAAAGCGAACATTTGCGTAATTGTGATGTTTTTCTCCCCTGAAAACTTGTCTAAATTTGGAAAATTAAGAATAATAGTATATAATACAGAAAATAATTTAACATATCTCTAATAAACTATTTTTCAATAATTTTGTTCACACTCTTAATTATCTTTAAACTATTTATGTGCAATTATTTGCATTATGATTATTTTGTAAACTGAATATTACAGAGAAAAATGTAAAGGAATTCAGAAAACTACCACTTTAAAGTGGTCGCTGCAAGAAAAAGATTGGAAATGCCTGGTCTAAATTATATTAAATACTTACTTTAAAGATATTAAAATCTAGTTTGTTAAATATTCTAGGCTATTCAATCGTAAATATATTTTTTAATTACTTTGAATCAAACATTTCTTGCTGTATGAAGCTTTCATTTTTTAAATAATATCTGATGCACGAATTTTTATTATACGAAAACATATCGTAAAATATTCTCAACTATTAAATTCCACTAATGAGATAGCTTACGTATTTTTAGTGAAATACTATCACTAATCACTAGCGTCACTAACACATATATTCATATTATTAATTTTATATCTCAGTATCCATTGAGTATTACAAGATTTTAGAACTCATCGCTGGAAATTCTAGAACTCATCGCTGGTTGAATTTCACAAGATTCTAGAGCTTATCGCTTTGTGTTAACCCTCGTTAACATGAATTCCAAGGGACCAAAAAATCAAGAGTGCCTGTTAAAAAAATTCCTGTTAACTGGAGGCGCAAATTTTATTCTTGGAATACATTTTTTTCTACACATTAACACTTGCAGTATGTAGGTAGATAGGTAATTACAACGGTATATTATATAAGTCGTCATAGCAAAATGCTATAGTACTATATCATTAATTACTGTCCTGTAAGTTGAGAAACTGTACTCACTAATCCTTTTCAGTTGAAACATTCCTGCACATTTTGCTGTCACAGAAGGGGAACGAAAATGCCTGGTAACTTTACGGCTAACTATGCTCATGTCTTCTTTAATTAGTGGTCATTTCAGATGTTACAGAAAAACGTTCTAAAGCGTCCAAGGCGCGTAATACTTCCTGGCCGGTAGGCGGAATGATATTGTCCTCTTTCACTTTTCCTAATGGCATTTTGGTACTCTTCTGTTATCAGGATCGGAATCAAAAACTGTATGTATGTATGCGCATGTGTATGTGCGTATACGTATGTGCATACACAAACATACACAGCACGTATTTATATACATGCATACATAAACACATACATTTCTGAATCTAGTCCCGATAATAAAAGAGTACTGACATTTCCTGCACCTCGAAGACATTTGATTTCAGTGAAGCAACACACGATTAGATCGTCACTTGCACTAAGAAACTCCTCAAAAACTAATACTACATTCCCAACATCTTAATTAAGAATTGCTTGAGATTTAAACGTTAGTGTTATTGGCTGACTTTCAAAGAATAAAAAAGCACATCTGGACACAGAACTGTATTTGTTGATTGAAGCTCATAGTTGACGTGACGATCGCGAATGTTGAACAATGTTATTAATTCTGACTTAAAAGCCTACACTGCATTCTCTGAAGTTTTCAATTAAACGTGACGAAACATTTCTAAATGCAAGCCCCAGCAGAGAGACAACAGGGAAGAAAATGTAAAAATTTTGAAAGTTTGCGTTAAATGAAAAATTCTGACTATGCAACGGACTAAAAATCCGTTCGTAATTCGTGCTAACCGCCGCTCGCGTTAATCGATAAAACTTCCTTTGCGTTAATCGATGAAACTTCCTTTAAGATCATACACATCGCTGCCGGGACCAAAATTTTGTTCTTCTTAATCGAGTGTTCGCCTGAAGCGAATTCTTGTTAAAGGTGATTTACTATATTTGGAATTGACTATTTAATATCTTCAGTAGCACTATTGATATCGATATCTATATAAAATAACACTTTCTGTAAGAAGAAATCTTATTAAATTTCATAAACAGATTTCTTACCTGAATTTGCCTTAGATACAAAAGCCACGAAAGTAAATATTATTACATTACTTATAATCTTTGCATCAGGCATTTTAAACTACCTAAAATTTTTTTTATCGAAATGGTTCTAAAAAGGATTCTTTGCTTTACCGCAAGTGTCAGAGTTTTCAGTAAAATGTCTCAGTGACTTTAGGTAGATATCGATGACTTGAGAGCAATAAAATTCTCTCTACGGGAGCAATACTTTTAAATCAAAAATCAATCCACGTATTCAACTAGAAGCCTATTTTTCCCTACTTCCCTATATGCACACGCCACGTATACGTTACGAAGAACTGACAGCAGTTTATTTTTCCCATCTGTCAGTTCTGAGTTGATGATTGAAAATAAAAAGAAACATAACTCAGCCTTGATATCCTGATCGATGAACAACAGACATTCAACAGAAATTTCACTTGTCACAAAGACAAGACAGATGAAACATTGAAAAGCTTGGACCCCAGAACAGGAGCGATTCACGTCTACATAGAAAACTATGACATCTGAATATCGTGTTAATGAACACGTTACGTGAATTTATTGTATACTCAACAAAGTATTGATTACGTGGCAAGTTTTACACATACAAATGTGCAAATATCTGCAGATGACGGATCACATATGCAAGAGATTGAAATAAGACTCATTTTGCTATAAGGCGAAAATGTTACAATGCGTTAAAGAAAACAAAGGAATTTTGTAAAATTTGTAGCTGTTTATTTGTAGTTGGAATGAATACACGGTTACATAAGTTACATATAAGGGCCGGATACGATTACATTTACATAGAAGAATCAATTACATTTATTTCCTTTACATTTAGTGCAATCAATTTTACAATCAATTACATTTAGTTACACTTATACAGGTACTGAATCGTATAGACTGAAAGAAGTTCAGGGGACACCAAAACATCGCCATGGGCAAAACTGGTATCGCTCCACTGCACTAACCATCTATGGAAGTGCACCCTAACCATCTATGGAAGTGCACAAATACTCGAGCATTTGTTTACATTGCAAGATTCATAATAGTTGCATAGTAATGGTGCATAATTTACATTACAGAGGATGTTGACATAAGATATACTTTGCACGGGTACTTTCCAGTTACATGGATAAATACAATAAATATAATGGATAAATAAAATACAATAAATATACTGGGTAGATGCAAAAAATATAATGGATAAATACAATAAATTATTTACAGATGCATATACATTTCTTTCGTGTTTCGGTTTGGAGCTTTGTTGGTAGAAAGCGTGATTATAGTACGTGGTTCGCTGTTTGTGTGGTATTGGTTTTTGTTACACGTTTCGCACTTTATAAGTTCATTCATTTATAAGTTCATAGTACAGTTCATAGTTCAGCACACAGTTAATGAATTCATGATACATAGTGTTGAGTGCATAGTACTCGTGTCGCCAAGTTTGGCGCCTTTTTTGGTTTTTCGCCAAATTTGCCAACAAAATTAGTCGCTAAAGCATCGGCCGCTTGATGATATCTCGCCAGTTTAGCGAGAAAAACATTTGCCTCAGTGTTAAATAGACTTGCCCTGGAATCTTATTTTTCTGGCAGAGCTCTGTTCTTTTCAGACTTTTAATGTACATTATACAGAAGATACTACAGTTTCGCATATAATTTCACTAAAATTATTTACATGCATACAAAATTCGTAACAATATTTATATGGTAGTTTTTAGTTCATTGTATTTCAGTACTTGTCCTTAATTTATATCATGGACTCCTCTATAAAACAAGGAGCAATAACATAATAATATATGAATCATAACAATCACATAATCAATATATGAATTACCTATAACTTTGCAATTAATTTCATCTTTCCAGTTAAGCTAAGAAAATAAATGTTAATATCAATATTTCTATGAACCTCCATTTCAGTATAGTGGTAATTTTTAAAACTGGTCTCTGAATCTGTTAAGTACTAGTAAAAATAATGAAATAAATAATTATCAATGAATCATTTGCAACTGTGTGGCTAACGTTATCTTACAGATCATATTTAATAATTCATGCTGTTGAAAAATGCTTTTGAAAACACTTATACCTCATTTAGATACAAATAAGTATTGTGCTTGTTTCGTTCTGCATACATGTGTTTGTATACTCATTTGTACTCATTACTTTGAGCATTAAAGGTGAGATTGCTTCTTCTGTACAGCTTATTACATCATAAAAACAATATTTACAGTAAATGGGGAAGAAAACCTTCTTATGCTGCCTTTGCTCATGAAAAATGAGAGCGGGAACGCTTAAAATAAATTTTGTCTCATTCGATAAATAAAAGTATTTTAGAATTAATGATGTTAACTCAGAAAGCAAAAACATAAAGTAGTAAAACATTAACCGCTAATATTCTAAAGATGGGCAGTTAAAAAAATTACGGTATTTAGTAATACAATGCGTACTTCTCTATTTAAGAGATCTCAAAATTTCAAAATTCAAGTTTGAAAATTTTCAATGTCTCTAACCTAACTAATTCATGCTACAAAAATGTAAAATATTGAAGGAAGGCATTAAAGCAGAAAGCAGACGTAGATCGTGACCGAAAAGGATCCAGTGCCCACGGAAAGGCCTGTAAGAAAACAAAAGACATTTTCTGATCCTAGTCTTGTTGATTTGAGGAAATCATCAGCGAGAAAGTATTAAGGATGGTTCGATTAAACCTGTCTGCAATACCGTCTAACTGCGGATGTTTGGGTATCGTTTGGTTTTGTCGTTGCCGAATAGTTTGCAGAGTTCTTGAACAGCAGAGATAAAATTCCTTCTTTGAAAGGAATGTAACTGAAGAAGCAATCCAAAGCTGGAAATCTAGTGCTCTATCTTTATCTCTGCTACTGTTACAGCCTTTGATCATGGATAGGATACACTTCTGGCAAATTTGTAAAGTAATCATTGACAACGAGGATGTATTTGTTGCCCATCAGCAGTGCGGGACAGAGGTCCAAGGTGTCGAAGGTGATGCGTTCAAAAGACGCTCTTACATTGTAACGTTGCAGCTTCCCTCAGCCGCGTTTCATCGGTCCTTTCCGGCCCACAAACGCATCGCAAGACTGGCACCACTTCCGTACATCAAGCCTTACATTACTCTAACAGAAACGCCCTCGAAATCTATGCAGAGTATTTAGTATTCTAAAGTGGCATTCTGTTGGACTGCTACGTGATTATTTAAGAACATTGGGGATCCGGAACGTCAGAAGTTTCAAAAATACCTTTCCATCATCCGATTCGAACGAGTGTTTTCCGGTACAAGACGCTGTTCCGAATATGGAGAGAGTCCCAGACAGCCCAATATTTTCTGTCTAAGGTTATAGATTAAAATGTTCTGCCAGATATGTTTCTCGTTTCAAGATTCATTAAGTCAATTTTGAGTTTAATGTCCCCGTCTTCCAAATGTTCTTTCGTGACTTCATCACTCCATGGGTCTGAGTCAGACGACGTTGAATTCGTAACTCGAGGTAGGACCTAATTAAACAGCTCATATTTACCTTCGGCTCTGGAACAATATCGGCAGCTTTCTAGGCAGGGTCTTCCAGAAAGGGCGTCGGGATTTCCATGTGATGATCCCTTCCGATGACGGATAGTTATGTCATACTACTGGAGTCTTTCAATTTTTCTGTTTATTTGGCCTTTGGGATTCTTTAAATGTATAACCCAGGGGAAAGATATATGATCTATGCGGAGCAGGGATTTTCTGCCGTACAGATAATGATGGAATATTCTACAGCTTTAGCTATGGTGATCAACTCTTTCCTGGTCCCACAGTAATTCCTCTTGTTTAGATAGACACTTGTAAAGTAATCATTGACAGTGTGTCACGGCACGTTCTTGTTCAGTATGCCACGACACGTTCTTGATCATTTATTTCTTGCAAAGAGCACCGACATTCTCATCTCCGACATCTATGTCGAGAATAAATGGTTTGTTTAACTGAGGACACATCAAGAATGTCACAGATATTACCCCCTTCGTCAATTTGTTAAATGCATCCTCGAATTCTTTGGTCCAAAAAAAACTTGCTATCTGTCAGCTTGCTAGAGGTTCTTTCGATAGAAAAAAAGTCCTTCACAGATCTCCTAAAGCAGGTGCAAAGCCATAGGAAACTTCTCAGCTGATGCGCATTTTCAGGGCGTCTCCAGTCTTTAACTGCTGACATCTTTTCTGGATCTGTACAGACACATTCGGCAGGGATAACATGTCCTAGATAAGTCACTTTCTGTCTGAATAATTTACATTTAGCAGGACAATTTTAGATTCGCTCCTTTCAGTTTCTGAAGCATCTTCCTAAGATTTTCTGTACTTTCTCCAAAATTCTTTTCGACGATAATATCATCCAGCTATAGGCAAGACCTCTCAACACAGTCTCCAAGACGTTCGAATGTTGCCGGTGCATTACGTAGTCAAAACGGCATCACCTTGAACTGTGTTATGTAGCGATTTTAGTTAGTTTAGAATTGTGGATTAATATGTAGTTAATTGCAGTTTATTTGTTAATTAATTATTGAGTGGGTAAAATTATATGCATTAATTTATTCTTATTCTAAATTTTTCTTCACTTGTTGTGCCGCTTACGTTAATGAATCAATTATTTTTATGCGAGTTAAACAGGGTTCTCATTCTTACAGTTACGCGTTCCATTGTACTAGCTTTCGGGAGAAGGAGACAATGAGAAATCGGTTGCTTTCTGCGTAGTATTTGAAATTTAAAAATACTTCCGTTTTATTTACATGGATGAAATTTATACCTCTTAGAGAGAAAAATTTAGCTTTCTTATGAATCTACTTTCATGACTGTACGTGGCCCCGTTGGAGAATTATGCCCATTTAATTGTTAAAATTGTTGAATTTCGGGTCTAAAGTTTTGTTCTGCTAAAAGGGTGTTTTTTTCCGAGCACTTTTCGTCCAAGGTCGTGTTCAGCGTCCGGTCGGTTGTAGGGTTGTTACATTCTTTCCCTCACCCCTCTTCCGTTGGCGAAGGGGGTGGCGAAGGTGGAATTTTTTTGGTATGTAGAGGGAAAAACTAGGTTTTCGCAGCACTGTTTTGTGTTTGGCGAGATTTGCATACTTTCTCACCAAATTTGGTGAATTTCGAAAATTCTGGACTCGGGACGATTAAAAACTGAGCGCAAGGCCATTCTCGCTCTCTTTTGCCTCGGAGTGCAGCTGTAAGAAAGACTCGCAATTTTCCTTCCTTTGGAAGAGCCGCCATGTTGGCCCAGGGTGTCTGGTAGTGGACATGTTCAAGGCTTGTCCGGAATAGAAGAGCCGCCTGGTTGCTGGCTCCCATTGAGGAGGAGATGAAGAATAAGAAAGAGATGTACGTCAAAGGAGATCTGTTTAACATCTACTCCTCCGCACCTTGCCATCGTTTATAAGAATCTAGAAGTTTTGGAGTCTAGAATGTTTTTTTTTTCTCGAATCAATGCATTAACACCGTAGAGGAAGTCACTTGAATCCGGCTTCTTCCAGATCGGTCTCTTCGAAAACATCCATGCACCACCTTCAGCTCACTAGCATGGGTATTCAAGGCACCTGTTAACATCTATCATGTGCTGGCAAGATTTACGTTCAGTGGAGAGCCTTGCATATCTATATCAACCTATTGGTCGTCTGGGAAAATATTTTATCAGATAAGTCCATACTTTTGTCCATAGCTGTAGCTTTTTGTAAAAGTAAATCAAGATTTAAAATTTCAATGTCAACCAACACCTTTGGTTACAATGGGTAACGCTTAATTAAGCTTTAAAGGTTTATTCTACTAGTGAGTTCAACTTTTTGTTTGTTCTGTTCCTCTTTTCACCTGAAATTTTAGTACAGCATCCAACCTTTGAACATGTATTCTAAATATTAAAGATAATTAAATTCACACAATTTTTGGAAGGGATTTGATTAATTGAAGGAAAATTTCTAGTTATGATTTATTAAAGTAAGGAGTAATAATATGTATATTAATTTCTAATTAAATTCTATTTAACTTGTTTGTCAAAAGTTTTTCTATTGGATCTCAAATTCAGGCTGTTGAGTTAAGCAATTGCTGTGCATTTACTCTGTTTAGGACCTTTTAACTTTAACTTGGGATGTAATTAAAATTTATATGTAATGAATTAAGACAGAGATCTTAAATTAATTAACTTATCTAAATTTTACTTTTTACTTTATAAGTTGCTACTACTTTTGGTTGAAATTAACTTTAACTTTTGCAAAGATAAGGAACAAATAAAAATTTAACTACTTTGTCTCTTTAACTTTTGCAAAGATAAGGAACAAATAAAAATTTAAATTCTACTTTGTCAGGACTGAGGGTTCTGTGCATCATTTTAGGAAACATAGTAAGGTCTATAATAGGGTCCTTATCCTCAAATCTCAGGTCCTGAACTGGAACAGTGAGCTGATGAAATGTTAGCTTTGTTCTGATGTAGGTACTAGCTGGAAAATGACTGCACGTGAAAGGGATTTAAAATCCTCTTTTATTAAATCACTATTATTTACACACTTCCCAACTAGGGAGAGATACAGAAAGTAAAAGACCGCACTTGGGTCGAACTTAACAATCAAATAATATTTAACTAAATTTAAATAGAACTTAAATCAAACTTTGCTCACAGAGCGATTCGCGGAGATTGGCCTCTACCTAAAAGGGTGCGTAGCAAGATATACTAGCGCACTTCAATTTGTTTTACAATGCAATCACGTAGTAAGCGCTATGGCTTATAAATTTAAACTGCTAGCTGGTCAGGCGAACGTTGAGCAGAGTGTCCGTGATCTGAGACTGAAGTTCTCTCACATTGAGAGGTTTCTACCTCTGGCTTAAATAGTACTTCGCTGTACTTCAAAATTAGCATAAGCTGAGAACGCGCGCTTCTTCTGACGGGAAGTTGAAACAGAGAGGAGATAGAAAGATTTAAATTAAAATAAAACTTGGTTAGTTTAACTAAAACCTTACAACTTTACCTTTAATTGAGTAATTGAATGATGGACTAAAAGTACTCATTTTTCTCCAGCGGGACTACATGAATATGAAATACTTTCTAACTGCCTAAGGGACTACTTAATTGATGTATGTAATTTTCTGTACCTGTGTAAATTAAGAAATTTCTTTTGAACGAAGTAATCTTTATCAATATTAGTAAACTCTTAAGATACCATGCTCGGTGATTCATTAAATTTCCTTTGTATTTTTATGCTGGCCAGCAGAATTTGATAAACTGCATATAAAAATTTAATATTTTTACGGTGAAATATTTTTTTAGATGTCACCTCGGTACAATACTAAAAATATAAATATATAATTAGTTCTTAATGCATTATTTTTATATAGTTGTCATCCCAGTACCATAGTGGAAAATTAAGTTGTAAGATTGCGTGTCCTTTTTATAGTGCTGAAATGAATATCCTTGGCTATATATATATATATATATTTGATTCAGAGTATTTTCTTATAATGTCTTGTGTAATGTTCTTAACACCAGTACTCTTACTTGGTCTTAGGGGTTGTTTGGGTTAGTTCTTTTGTAAAACTTAACTCAACGCAATAAACAGATTTGGTTTTGTGAGATTATTGTAGGCAAGTTATTTAATTTCAGGTTATAATTGTAACAGTTAGTAATTTTGTAGTATTTAACCTAGTATTTAACGTCTGGTACCCATAAGGGCCAGAACAACTGCCAAAGTTATTGTCCTGTAGTAAATGTCGTCTTCTCGGTTATCAGTCTGTATCTCTACCTGCCAAAATCCATTCCTTTAATCAGGCATCTAAAACCATTTGTTTACAGAAAGAATGTCCAGAATGCTGTCAATTCTAAGAAATGGGTAGCTGTCTTTTTTCGTAACCTCGTTCAACTGGTAATAGTCAGCGAAACACTTAGTTAAACCGTCTTTATTTCTGACCAGGAGGATAGGAGAGGCCCAAAGACTTTCTGCTAATTCAATAACGTCGCTTTCTTGTATATCCTTTAGAAGTTTCTCTACCTCTTCCTGTTTAGCAATCTACCGATTGCTGAACAGGAAGAGGTAGGGAAATTTGATAGATTGCTTGATTAGTGGATGATCCCTTGTACCGATTCTATGCTGTGTCAAACCGGTTCGACCCACATCAGAAGACGAGCGGGAGAAAACGTCTTGAAATTCTTGAATGACACGTTCGGCAGTAATCCTTTCTTCTTCTCTTAATTGGGCATTCTGCGGTAACTCCGAAGTATTGCTCTCCGAAGACACAGATGCCGGAGGGTTACTGTTTCGTTTAACTTTGGTCACAGGAGAACATGCTGATGCCTTTTCGCCTTTCCTAATGATTTTCGGTTTATGACTAACGTTAGCAACTCTCACCAGGATAACTATCCTCGATAAGTCTTTGATGAGGCGTACCTTAAAATAAAATGCAATAAAAATAAGAAAAAAGTGAGACTCGTTGTCTCTAAAATCTCACTGTCGAGGAAGGCCGAGTTTACGCTACAAAAGTTAGATTGGTTTTCGATGCATCATTAAAGGGTAATAGGGGCAAGTCTCTGAATGAATGTTTGAATCCTGGGCCACTGTTGAATCTCAGAATTTTGGATGTAATTTTACAGTTTCGCGAATATGAATATGCATTCAGCAGTGATATTCAGGAAGTATTTTTGACGATAGGAATGGCGGAAGAGGATAGATTTTTTTTTTTGGTGGAAGAAGGGGGTTCCAGATGAAAATGATTCGAAATTACAAAATTTTACGAATGACTCGCGTCCCCTTCGGAGTGACAACTAGCCCGTTTATCCTCTCTATGATTGTTAAAAACCACAAACGAGAACATAAATATGAATTATAAAATTTGTCCAGAGATTTCTCCAGAAGTATATTGTGAAAAAAGAACTAACTTGGAAGAAACATCATCGTATGTGTGCGAAATTCAGTCAAATGCGACATCTTTACCAGAATTGAATAAATATAGTAGTTTGAGAAAATTACATTGTGTTACCAGCTGGGTACTCCGATTCATATACAACATGAGAAAAAAAAACAAGCGATGTAAAGAGCTAAACACTGATGAACTTAATGATGTTGAAATGAGAGAAGGTTTTGCTGAAGGGCTGTCCTGTTTAACACGGGGCAAAACAGTTTCAAAGATTTTTTCTATTTTGGAACTAAATCCCTTCCTTAATGAGGGTGGGATAATGTACGTTGGTGGAAGACTCTAGAATCAAAACCTGCTGCTGAAACAGCTAAAACATCTAATTATTATGCCTGAAAAACATCCCTTCGTAGATTTGTTAGTGTGGGATGAACACAGCAAAGTGTTTCATGGTGGAATTTGTGAAACTTTGACAGAAATACGCGAAAGATACTGGATATTAAAGAAAAGCAAACTGTTAAAATATACTAAGAAAATGTATTTTATGCAAACCATTCAGTTCATCTCCAGGTGTGCAAGTTACTGCTCCTTTACCAGTAAACCGAACAGAAGAGTTACCTTTTTCTGTAATAGGCATAGATTTCAGTGGACCACTATGAGAAAATGAGAAAAACTATATCGTGTTGTTTACTTTTAACGGGAGCTCTTCATTTAGAAATTGTTAGCAGCATGACCACAGAAACATTTCTTCTTGCGTTTCGACAATTCATTGCTTGTCAAGGTCTGTCTTCTCAAATTTTCACTCATAACACAAAACCTTTTAAGCGGTGGGAATTTGACCTCAAATCGTGTGGACTGACATTATTCATCCAACATGAAAAGACTTTTATGCCTCCCACAAAATTCAATGGTGCTACATAGCTGAGTAAGCTACTGCGTGGTGGGGTGGCTTCTGTGAAAGACTAATCAGATCTGTGAAACTAGCTTAAGAAAACGTTTAAGAAAAAGTACTGTATCTCGAGGCAAGTTAGAGACCCTAATTATTGAAATTGAAGGAGTGTTTAACTCTTGCCCTTTAACTTATATTTATTCTGAATTACAGGAATCTGCGCCTCTAACTCCAGCTCATATGCTATTAGGGCGCAAAGTGAATAGTTTACCTCCTGCCAGACTTGATTTCGATTCTAACTTAGTCAATAGTGAGACGTTAATTAAGAGATTTAATTATCGAGAAAGATTGGTAAGTATGTTTTGGAATAAATAAAAAAAAGAATATATTTTGATGTTAAGATGTCTTCATTGTGTCAAGCCAATAAGTCAAATTACTGAACTTAAAATTAATGATATTATACTAATTAATGGCGAAAAGTTACTTAGACATTTTTGGAAATTAGGGAACTGTATTTAGACATTTTTGGAAATTAGGGAACATTATCTCCTGGCAGAGATGAAAAAGTAAGGTATTGTGAAATTAAAACAGCTACATCAGTCATTAAACGACCTGTGCAACTTTCATATAATCTCGAAATAAATGAATAAGATTATTTGTTTTTTGTATGTTTATTAATCTGTACTATTATTACAGGATTATTCCAGCTCTTTGACAAAAGTGCTAACATGTTAAAATTTGTCGATCCATGTTGTTTCTCATTACCGGTAACTTTGTGGATTGTTTAAAGATGAATGATTCTGTTCATGTAGTTAATACGTGTAGTTTCTTTTCTATGTTTAATAGTTTGTGTTAAACATTGTAAGAACTTCTTTTGCTTAAAATTGTATTGGACTGAAATTTGAATGAACTCCTGGTCATTCGGAGGGGAGCACTTTGTAGAAACAAAAATTACAGGAGCCGGATGGCGCTGTGCGTCGGAATTCCTTTTCAGTTGAATTCTATTGCGATGAATACTGCGAACAATGAAGAACCATGAAATGTTGTTAAGTGCGAACTATATATATAACTAGATTTATAAGTATATATTATTACATATACATATAACTGGATTTATAAGTATTTCCTTGTCGTCATGTATTCTCTGCGCTTTCAATAAAATTGGGTTAAATATCTTGGACTGTATGTATACATCTGGTTTGACAGGTAAGAAGCTTTGATTATTTTATTTGTGTTGAATGCTGAATTAGAATTGTAAAGCGAAAGCAATTTTTAGATTCAACTGTAAGTTACAAAATCTTTTACGGGATAAGATAACCTTGCGCCAGCGCTGGGTGAATGAATTGAAGGGAATTATAGGTAAAGATGTGTATTTAAGTAATCCTTTTAAGAGTTATTTTTTTAAAAGAGTCATTTCTTATATTTAAGTGAAAATACTGACAATGAAAAAGCGCTGTTTTAATAGTGTTGAAAAGAATAAGGGTAAAAATCTCTGTGTAAATGACCGATTGAAAGACTTATTAAATAATTATAGTCTTACATTTGCAAAAAGCAAATACGCTGTGGCTTGCATTAATATTGACACTCCAAAAGTAATATTAACTTCAGAACTTCCTATAACTTACAGAGCATATAGTTGCATCATCTAAAAATAATTAAATTTGAAAACCAATAGAATTATTACATGCTGGTCTCATAACACATTCTAATAACATTTCGAAATGCAGGGTTTTCCTAGCACCGAGATGGGCTCCTAATTTCGAGTCATGGAGCTCCTCTAGAATACTTAAGCGTAAACACATTGCGACTACTGGCCGCAGTTCTTGTTTATCGTTGGTTGTTTTCGTAGAAAAGAGCAATTTACCTATAATTTTATAATGGGCCACCCTATTGCGAATAGCCGTGAAGTCTACATGTTCAAAATTTTCGGGATCTTCCAAGTAACCGTAAATAGCTTTAAATTCTGGGTCCATTTTCAACTCGGCGATTATTCTTTCCCGGGATTCAATTATTTTCGCAGTTAGCATCGTACATTTAATTGTATTTCCGTCTTCATCGATCTTAATCCTCGAAAGGGCATCTGCAACTACATTTTCTGTGTTTTATAATGAAGTTAAACTCTTGCAGTTTTAGCGTCCAACGTATGAGCCGAGGTTAAAGATTTTTTCCGGAATATAAGCGACCAACTACCGCGTGACCTGAATACACAGTTATTGGGGCACTCTCAAAGAACACCCGAAATTTTTGCACCTATAGTAGGACTGAGAGAGTTTCCCGCTCAGTTGCATTATAATTTCGCTGAGTTTGATTAAGTGTCTTGCTAAAAAAAGCTATCGGTTGCCCATTTTGAGAAAGAACTGAGCCAACTGCGTAGTCTGATGCGTCTGCTTCAATTTCCAAATTTTGATCACTTTCCGGGAATTTAAGAACAAAGCATTAATTAAGGCGTGTTTCAATTCTTCAAACGCCGTGTTCGCCTCCGCTGTCCATGTGAACCTAGTCTATTTTCGTTTAAGCAACAACAAAGGTTCACCTATTTTATCAAAATTTTTAATGAATACTCTATAATAGGAACACATCCCTAAGAAGGACGATAACTTAGTAGCCGTATTTGGCGGTGGATAACTTTTGATCGCTACAAGTTTCGAATTGTTAGTTTCTATACCGTTTTTCGAGATAATATAGCCGAGGTACCTTAATTCCTTTTCGATAAATTTGCACTTTTTTTGATTAACTTTAAGGCCCGCTTCATGTAATAATGTAAACACTTCCTCTAAGTGTTTAATGTGTTCTTCTAGGGTTTCATTTGTTACAATACTAATCATAATAATTTTTAAAAGAAGTTTTAATTCGTTAGATTTCTAAATGAATGGGATTTTTCTTTTTCCGAGTTATGTTTCCCAAAATTTGATAAAATTTAGAAAAAGTTGAATCTAAATTTCTAAAAACTTAAAAAACAAAATGGACTCGCAATTCTAACAATGTTAACTAGTTTTAAAATTTTATAAAGATTCTCATTTTAGTCCTATTGACGTATTGGCAGTTATTCTGTTGTTGATGTATCATTTTTTCTCTGTATCAATATTATTTTTATGTATTAGTTCGTGTTTATTATTATTGTATTTATTAGGTTTATTTTCTTTCATAGGAGTATCAACATAGTTTAATTATTCATGGTATATTTTAGCATTTTTATTATAGTATTATTTATATTTTATATTTTTCTTTATTCTCTGGAGCCCTAGATATTATGTTTTATTGTTGAACTATATCTCCTTGTATTATGAGTTGTTTACTTCCAACTGTAAGCCTCGTAGCATACTTCGCGGAACACGAGAAGTTTCGTATTTATTTTCTTAATGATAACAAAACAAGTCTTCCAAACTGGTGAATTTTGAACTTTTATTACATGCATTTCTTTATATTGTATGCTGCACAATTTCCATAACGTTAATATATAAATAATGCAGCCAAATTTAAAATGCACATAATGTTAACTTCTAAAACTTAAAATGCAAAATAAAAGAAAAAATTTCTGGCCTTAAGCAACGTGTCCTTTGCGGAAATTCAGAGTGTACCATTGACTAGAAGTCTGGAGATTTCAAGATAAAAAAGTTTTTAGATTACGGTCCTTCTGAAATACTGACGAAGCAAGAATTATTTATAATTCGGGAAAATCGGAATAGCAGTTTATCCCGTTACAAGTTTTAAGCTGGCACATGATCTAAGGTTGTGTGAATGATTGCAGCATTAAAAATCTGCATTTTATTTATGATAAAATTGGTTAATTATTTAGTTGAATACATTAAAATAAACTTGTAACAGAACACAAAAAATAGGGATGTTACTGCATTAAAACTTTGTAAAGTCTATGATCTCAAACATAATGTTGATATTAGCAAATCATAGACTTATACAACTATTCACATATAGTCAAAACCCTTGTGCAAAGTCCACATCTCAATTCTGTTGAGTGTATTTCAGATCGTCTATAAAACAAAATGTATTAATTCAGAATTTCCAATGTAAATAAACTTAGAGAACTCTCCTTGTTATAAATCAACTCCTCGAATTGCAGAAAATTAAAATATAAACATTTATTTACAGTTACGTTAAGAAGTTTAACATCAGAAATGCAATTCTAATAAAATGGCTAGCGACGCCTCAAAACAAATCAAAACTATCAGTTAAAATGAATTACAGTGTTCTAAAAACAAAACATTATTTTCATTACCATATTCCTTAAGTTGAATATCTATTGCCAGAGAATGCTTAGAAATAGCATTTCTAACTCTCCTCAAGGAGCGAAATATAAAAGAAACTCTTTTAAATCTTGCAAAATCTATACTCAGAAGACTCGGTGAACTAATTCGGAGGCGCACGAGATCATTAAAATTACTTTTTCAGTATGTTGCTGCCCCCTTATAACTTTCTGACAATTAATTCCACCATTCTACAGATAAATCATATAATTTCACATTTATTTAACATAATTTTAGAGTAATTTATTTTCAGATTCTTTAATTTTGTTTAGCCTTAAGGTATGACATGTAAAAAACGCATTTTGTTTATGTTAAATTGTTCTTTCTTAAAGATATCTGAAAGCTTCTTGTGTTTCTAGTTCTTTTCATAACTAATTTCTTTCTTCTTTCTAATTACTGGAGAGCTTTTTGATGAATAAATCTAATAGCAGTTGTGACGCATTTAGGAATTTAAGCCTTAATGAGTGCACATACACATGAATATTACACAAAATAAAATATATGGATTTCGTAAAAATGAAGAATGTCAGTATAAATTCATCCAAATACTTGTTTGCTGTAATTTTTAAATCTATAGCACAACAGTCAGTGCTGCCACAGAAGACCAACTGAATCCTCTCGCCACAGGATTTTGAGGGCTCACCCGTTTACCTTTTAGCATTTTCACACACTCTTGAACTCTCTCTTCAAAGTTTCTTCTCAAAGTTCTTTGCAACTTTCTGTCACGGTACTTGTTTGCTATCGGTCTCATGGCAGTATTTAGCCTTACATTCAGATTTATTAGTATCGAATTTTAAAGATAGTTTTGCTTAAGTTGACATAAGCTGTCTGATAAGAAATAAAATAAATTTGTGTTTAAATGCTATGCATTTCTCTTAATGTTAAATTCAGAGTGTACCATTGACTAGAAGTCTGGAGATTTCAAGATAAAAAAGTTTTTAGATTACGGTCCTTCTGAAATACTGACGAAGCAAGAATTATTTATAATTCGGGAAAATCGGAATAGCAGTTTATCCCGTTACAAGTTTTAAGCTGGCACATGATCTAAGGTTGTGTGAATGATTGCAGCATTAAAAATCTGCATTTTATTTATGATAAAATTGGTTAATTATTTAGTTGAATACATTAAAATAAACTTGTAACAGAACACAAAAAATAGGGATGTTACTGCATTAAAACTTTGTAAAGTCTATGATCTCAAACATAATGTTGATATTAGCAAATCATAGACTTATACAACTATTCACATATAGTCAAAACCCTTGTGCAAAGTCCACATCTCAATTCTGTTGAGTGTATTTCAGATCGTCTATAAAACAAAATGTATTAATTCAGAATTTCCAATGTAAATAAACTTAGAGAACTCTCCTTGTTATAAATCAACTCCTCGAATTGCAGAAAATTAAAATATAAACATTTATTTACAGTTACGTTAAGAAGTTTAACATCAGAAATGCAATTCTAATAAAATGGCTAGCGACGCCTCAAAACAAATCAAAACTATCAGTTAAAATGAATTACAGTGTTCTAAAAACAAAACATTATTTTCATTACCATATTCCTTAAGTTGAATATCTATTGCCAGAGAATGCTTAGAAATAGCATTTCTAACTCTCCTCAAGGAGCGAAATATAAAAGAAACTCTTTTAAATCTTGCAAAATCTATACTCAGAAGACTCGGTGAACTAATTCGGAGGCGCACGAGATCATTAAAATTACTTTTTCAGTATGTTGCTGCCCCCTTATAACTTTCTGACAATTAATTCCACCATTCTACAGATAAATCATATAATTTCACATTTATTTAACATAATTTTAGAGTAATTTATTTTCAGATTCTTTAATTTTGTTTAGCCTTAAGGTATGACATGTAAAAAACGCATTTTGTTTATGTTAAATTGTTCTTTCTTAAAGATATCTGAAAGCTTCTTGTGTTTCTAGTTCTTTTCATAACTAATTTCTTTCTTCTTTCTAATTACTGGAGAGCTTTTTGATGAATAAATCTAATAGCAGTTGTGACGCATTTAGGAATTTAAGCCTTAATGAGTGCACATACACATGAATATTACACAAAATAAAATATATGGATTTCGTAAAAATGAAGAATGTCAGTATAAATTCATCCAAATACTTGTTTGCTGTAATTTTTAAATCTATAGCACAACAGTCAGTGCTGCCACAGAAGACCAACTGAATCCTCTCGCCACAGGATTTTGAGGGCTCACCCGTTTACCTTTTAGCATTTTCACACACTCTTGAACTCTCTCTTCAAAGTTTCTTCTCAAAGTTCTTTGCAACTTTCTGTCACGGTACTTGTTTGCTATCGGTCTCATGGCAGTATTTAGCCTTACATTCAGATTTATTAGTATCGAATTTTAAAGATAGTTTTGCTTAAGTTGACATAAGCTGTCTGATAAGAAATAAAATAAATTTGTGTTTAAATGCTATGCATTTCTCTTAATGTTTCATTAAAGATGAGATGGAAAAATAAATGCTATCCCGAAAATTGAACCTTTTACCTAAAATAACAAGATGTACTAAATATTAATTATTTATATCTCATTCTACAGATAAATCATATAATTTCACATTTATTTAGCATAATTTTAGAGTAATTTATTTTCAGATTCTTTAATTTTGTTTAGCCTTAATTTATGACATGTAAAAAACGCATTTTGTTTATGTTAAATTGTCCTTTCTTAAAGATATCTGAAAGCTTGTTGTGTTTCCAGTTCCTTTCATAACTAATTTCTTTCTTTTTTCTAATTACTTGAGAGCTTTTTGATGAATAAATCTAATAGCAGTTGTGACGCATTTAGGGATTTTAGCCTTAATGAGTGCACATACACATGAGTTTTACACAAAATAAAATATATGGACTTCGTAAAAATGAAGAATGTCAGTATAAATTCATCCAAATACTTGTTTGCTGTAATTTTAAAATCTAAATGTATTTATTTATTGCCCATTAAATAGCACAACAGTCAGTGCTGCCACAGAAGACCAACTGAATCCTCTCGCCACAGGATTTTGAGGGCTCACCCGTTTACCTTTTAGCATTTTCACACACTCTTGAACTCTCTCTAAGTTTCTTCTCAAAGTTCTTTGCAACTTTCTGTCACGGTACTTGTTTGCTATCGGTCTCATAGCAGTATTTAGCCTTACATTCAGAATTATTACTACCGAATTTTAATGATAGTTTTGCTTGAGTTGACATAAGCTGTCTGATAAGAAATAAAATAAATTTGTGTTTAAATGCTATGCATTTCTCTTAATGTTTCATTAAAGATGAGATGGAAAAGTAAATGCTATCCAGAAAATTGAACCTTTTACCTAAAATAACAAGCGGTACTAAATATTAATTATTAATATTTGTATTATTTTAGAAATGACCATTATTAAAGTTTCTGAACCTTTCCTTCTTTGGTTTTGAAGTAATTTATAATAAAGTAAATCAAAATTCATATTTTAATAACACTTCTCTTTTTTAAATATGTATATATATTTCCATTATACGCATAAGTGTATTTAGCATAAAATGTCATTCAATAGTATATTTTCTTTTTACTCATATTTTATATTTTAAATCATGAATTATAAGTAAATATATTTCTCATTTGGGTTTTTGTTGTGTGTTAGGAGGAGGGAGAGGAAATGACTGCAGTGTTTTAATTAAGAAAATAAATAAAACATTTATGCTAATGTGTATTGAAGCAATCAGTACCGTGTGATTTCCAGTCATCGAATAATTTTTAAATACATTGTTCATAAGGAAATTTGCTTATGTAGTTTCTAAATTAAGTTTTTTAACACAAGTTGAAATTTGAATTATTTCCTGAATCATTAGTCAGGCCAATATTTTGATAAATAGCATAGAAATTTATTTCTCCGAATATATTATAAAGAGCTCATTTAAGTTTATTATTTATATAATTGTTGAAAAATGTAGCATGTACCAGTTAAACATTTACCAAAGCCTACTAATTACTTGTTGTACTAAACAATTGTGATATATATTGTCACATTAGAAAACATGACTATCACTGCTGCTTAGTTCAGTAATTTAACTATATCCTGAGAAATGCTGGGCATTTTTCAGAATTGGCATCTTAGGAAATCATGGGCTTCATGAGAAATATAAATAGTCTTATTATTTTTTACTTTATTTATTTATTAATTTTTTAGTTGAGAATGAAAAGTGGATTTTCAGATGTTCATGCGAAAGAATTCTCTTTAATTATAAAGTTTGACACTCAAAAAAGGTGAATTAAATTAATATGCAATTATCATTTTATTATATATAGATAGATATATAATCTTATCTAGGCTTACTGATATATGACTTGCTTTTCAAATTGATAACGTGGTGTAGTAAAGTAATCGAATGTTTAAAATGTACTATGAAAGATGCCAGATTTAATAATTTATTCTTTGATACAAATTTGTTCATAATGCGATCAGTAAGTGTGTCTGATCTCCTTAAATTGCTCAATTTTATATATATGCTTTTAGGAATTTTGACTGTATCAGTATAATGTTGTTTCAGTTATTATGCAAGGAAAAAAATTATATATAGCTGTGTATTTAAAAACAGTGAGTTAAGTTCCCTAAGAAAGAGGAACATTTTGTTGCCCTGGAAGTTGGTAAGAGTTTAATTCAAGAATATGCCATATTAAGGTTGCTTTTTACTGAATTTAAAATTTTCATTGCCTTCACATCTCCAATAATCATTATTCGGATATTGAATAGTATCAAAATTCCTTACTTCTTTAAAGGTAATCCAAACATGAAATAGCAAATAAGACACTTAAAATGTAGTATACTTCTACATTTTACTACTTTACCACTTTATTTCACAGCTGTAAGAGGAAAAAATAGTGGGCATCAACACAAGCTCTATGTACTATTATTTGCAGTCTGATAAGTCACCAAATCCATCTTTCAATTAAGAAAAATGCATATGCAGACTTCTTGTTTCACTTCAGTTAATTGTAACGATTCTGTAGGTATACTACCACAAGAAATCTCTGTTAGGTTATGCAATATTATGCATTAGTATTCATGGTCAATTGTTGTTGCTGTGTTTTTTTTATCTTGTCCACAGTAATGTCTGGACTGTTGAGACCATCTTGCTTTGTAAACAAAACTCAAATCTTCAGCCTTACACACCACTCCACCAGATTGAAACAGTTGAAATGTTGATTATGGTAGAACATATTTATCTAATCCTGTTATGATGTATGATATATATCTGTGCCAGATTTTTGCAGATGAACTAAAAAATTTAAAATTGCATATTGCCTAACATGAGCAGAATTTTATTTTCTGCACATGACTGACAATTACTAAGGTGTTGTCAGCAAAATGTTACCAGATGCAGTTAAGTCTTAGGTGTTAGCTCAGGAAGGCTATTAGTTTCAAAATAGCATCTTGCATTGAATCGCTATAAACGGCTGTATCACTTTTCAGATAGTTGCCACCAAATATTATCACCCTGTACCATGATTAAAGAAATAATCTGAATGGATGTACGTATGTTTCTTGCATTGTAAAATAACAATACCTAGAGCCACCTAATTTTGAATAATATAGTTCTTTGCTCGAATATGGGCACCTGGAAGCCCGAACGTCGAATTTGTTTTATGGTCTAATTCATATTTTTTATTAAGATACTCAGCGATTTCAAAGCAAGCAGTGGCAACACACTGTGTGGAATAAAATATTTTTATCTCCTGTGTGTGAGACTGTCTGTAGGCAATTCTGAAAATATGCTGTTTTTTAAATATTTTTAGCCCAAATGCTCTCAAAACATGTATGCATGTGTAAATGAAAAAAAATACTGCTTTGGATGTAATATAAAATCTGAAAGGCTTCAGATTTTTATAATTTATTTTTTGTCAATCTCTTGAGCCACAAAACTTTTTTTTTTTGCTCCTGCAAGACATGGGCATCAACACAAGCTCTATGTACTATTATTTGCAGTCTGATAAGTCACCAAATCCATCTTTCAGTTAAGAAAAATGCATATGCAGTCTTCTTGTTTCACTTCAGTTAATTGTAACGATTCTGTATGTACTACCACAAGAAATCTCTGTTAGTTCATGCAATGTTATGCATCAGTATTCATGGTCAATTGTTGTTGCTGTGTTTTTTATAATCTTGTCCACAGTAATGTCTGGACTGTTGAGACCATCTTGCTTTGTAAACAAAACTCAAATCTTCAGCCTTACACACCACTCCACCAGATTGAAACAGTTGAAATGTTGATTATGGTAGAACATATTTATCTAATCCTGTTATGATGTATGATATATATCTGTGCCAGATTTTTGCAGATGAACTAAAAAATTTAAAATTGCATATTGCCTAACATGAGCAGAATTTTATTTTCTGCACATGACTGACAATTACTAAGGTGTTGTCAGCAAAATGTTACCAGATGCAGTTAAGTCTTAGGTGTTAGCTCAGGAAGGCTATTAGTTTCAAAATAGCATCTTGCATTGAATCGCTATAAACGGCTGTATCACTTTTCAGATAGTTGCCACCAAATATTATCCCCCTGTACCATGATTAAAGAAATAATCTGAATGGATGTACGTATGTTTCTTGCATTGTAAAATAACAATACCTAGAGCCACCTAATTTTGAATAATATAGTTCTTTGCTCGAATATGGGCACCTGGAAGCCCGAACGTCGAATTTGTTTTATGGTCTAATTCATATTTTTTATTAAGATACTCAGCGATTTCAAAGCAAGCAGTGGCAACACACTGTGTGGAATAAAATATTTTTATCTCCTGTGTGTGAGACTGTCTGTAGGCAATTCTGAAAATATGCTGTTTTTTAAATATTTTTAGCCCAAATGCTCTCAAAACATGTATGCATGTGTAAATGAAAAAAAATACTGCTTTGGATGTAATATAAAATCTGAAAGGCTTCAGATTTTTATAATTTATTTTTTGTCAATCTCTTGAGCCACAAAACTTTTTTTTTTTGCTCCTGCAAGACAACTTTGTGTTATAAAATAAATTCATTCTTATTGTTTTTGACATGCCTGCACATTTAATTTAAAACAATTTTATGATTAGGTAAAATATCATTAGTTTGTTCCTTTTTTTCATCCTAGCAAATTTATATGGTGATTAGCTACCCAGGTTGCTTACAAATGGCTGATTAATAAAATTGCTGATATATTCATCTTGCGATTTGAGTTCACTTTCCGACATAAGAATATCAGCAAAAAATTTGAAAGGCCATCCCCCATGTTTATTTTGCTATAATCGGATAACCAAACAATTGCTACTCTGTTTATAGATAATAATTGTTAAAATGCTTCCGAATACTTCCTATAATTTACCTTCCTCTGGTATTTAATTTCATGTCTTTAATAATTATTTGTTTAAATTTAATTATGAGTGTTTTTTATTTTAGGTGCTGTGAAAGGCAATGGCGAAGATGGAGTTTATGTTTTAAGAGTTGTTATATCTGTCATTTACATGTTTAACGTTAAATCATTTAAAATGCATTCAATTAAATATAAATAATTTTGCAGTAATTTAAAGAAAATGTAATAAACTGAATTAATAAAAATTATTTTGAATTTTAAAAAGTATGTTTTTTTCTGCATTTAATCATCAGAAAGTGCCTTATATTTCTAAATTTGTTTATTTTTCATGCAAATAAATAGGTTTACAAAAATTTGTCATATTAATAGTTGACGGAAGATTTAGCATTATTATAAGTTTTTTTAATAACTGATTAAGTTAAACTACTTTTTATAAAGTCTCTCTGCAGTTGAAATTACAAAAGTAACTGGTTAAATGCTTTCTTCATTCCACATTAAGTAATTTTATCTAATAAATTAACAATACTTTTTTGCTAAAGGTAATAAAATTCTTAAATTTTCCTTGAAAATAGAAAAATTTTTAGACATTTTAAAAATTGTCAAATTGAACTATATGGGAAACTGAAAAATGTTATATATGAAATATTTCCTAAATGAAGTGTAAATATTCACTGCATATTTTATACATATATATTTTTTTACTTCTATTTTGAGACCAAATGAAGAATGAATTAACATTGCCATAGGCATTGAGAATTGAATACTACTCATTTCAAAATGAAATGAATTAATAAATTTATGAGAAATTTTACACTGCATATATTAAGCAGAAAGAATAATTGGTAATGTTGATTCCAAAATAAAATGCCTGAATAGCATCATGGTAATAATCATACAGTTGAATTTCATTTAGAGTCTCTCTGTTGCATAAAATGCCTGCTTAAATTTTATGATATTGATGATTGCCATATAAAAAGCAATTATTGCTTTATTTTGCTTTGAAATGAATGGTTAGTATGAAAATACTATATGAGGTTTCAGACTTTTTTTTAAAATCCAAATGGGCTATTAGTCTTGAAATGTAACTTCATATCATCCATTGTAAACTCATTTCACTTTTCATTCACGTCTTGTCATTTGGCAAATGCAAGATATTTATCTTTTAAATCTAATCTGTTATTAAAAGCAATACACACAGTTCTTAGGAATATTATTTTTTACTTTTTAATTTAATTGATTTAAAATGCACTCAATTCACATACATCTAGCTAAAATATTAAATATTTGTATATAATTGCATTCTATGTTTCTTCACTTTTCAAACATGCAGAAGATATATAACTTTCAGGTCTCTCTATATAATTCTTGGAAGATATATAACTCTCCGGTAGTATCCTATAAAACGTTTTGCTTGGCCATCTGTATTGAAATTTCCACTGATAAACCCTCTTAAATTTTGAGCCCTTTCATTTTTTTTTCAATGTGGGAACAGAAATAAAATTTTAGAAGAGCTTCTTGAGTTACCTTTCTAATGATGCAGAAAATTGTTAATGTCAAGAACATTATTTTTACAACTAAATATGAATTATATAAAAAAGCCTGCAGCATTTTCATGTTAAAAAAGTACTTATTCATTTTTATTTATTCTGTGGCTAGGCATTGATTTAGTTTTATAAATTAAATTTCCTTTTAACAATTTCCCAACAGGCTCACCAAAAGGTAAAAAAATTCTTTACATGTATTAATGAAAGATGATTAATTTAATTTGTAAAGTTTATTAAATGGTCAATTTTATTGAATTTTGAATTCAAATTAATTGAAATTAGAAACTGACTTTGAAGAATAATTTAATTATAATGAAAAATTCAATTTTGGGCTATCAGATGCTTGAAAACGATCGAAAGATTTTTAATGTCTTAAAACTAAACACAAAATTTTCTCTTCTAAATGTTTTTATTAATAATTCATTTTAATTCCCTTGCTCAGTTTCAGATATATTTACAAGCAAACTGAAATTCAGATTAAAGAAAATAGGTTGTATAAATATTCTCAACATTTCTTATTTTTCCATAGTAACCATAGGAGAGGGGACCTGAGACTATTTGTGGAAAATAAAGTAGGTTTTAGGTCATCACAACACCTTCACTGGAATGTAAGGAAGATTTCTAGGGATGTGACACTTAGTAGTCAGGAGTGTGTATTTAGGAGGTTAAAGGGATATTACAGGATATAGTTATTAGTTTTTCAAATCCTAATAACATCCCACATGCTGTCTGTGGGACCTAGATAGGATGTCCTAAGGATATACTGAGGATGTGATCATATCCCCCGAGCAACATCCTCAGGATATCCCAAGGATGTTTTTTGTGCTATGTGGGAAGCTCCTCTGTTACCGCAGTGCTATCAAGTAATGTTTATCAAGTTCAAGTTGGCATGCAATAACTCTATCAAACATAAGTTGACAGTTTTCTGCCATTATTTAGCAAAAATTTATTTTCTCAAAAGTATTAAATTAAAATACATTAAGCTTACACAAAACTTGTATTTTAATGCTAAAATTTTACATAAATGCTATTGAAATTATGAACTTACATATTTACATAAAAATATAACAAATTGTTTAGAGAAAGCACATCCTATATTTTACAAAAAAGAAGAAACACTTAAGCTCTTTCTTTCCTTTTCTTCTTTCTACTTGCTCTTTCTCTAGGGAGATACAGGTGCAGATCCTTTCTAAATATATAAATAAAAACATTAAGTGGTAGACAAATAACTCTCACTCTATATATGAACTAAAAATAAATTTAAATAATAATTTAATTTATATTGTATAATTTAAACTTGCCTGCATATGGGTTTCGCTTCCACCTTCATGCCACTTTTGAACAAGTTGGCTCTTACAGCTTTCATCATAACTACAAAGAAAAGTTGTTTTTAGAAGCAAATTAAATCAGTTATTCCAATTCTATATAGCTAAAAATGCTACAAAGTTCATACACATGAAATAATAAAAACAAACTCAGAAGTAAT
>KK119373.1:0-19729 GCA_000611955.2 Stegodyphus mimosarum | reverse complement strand
AGTGTTAATCCATAGTGAATAGAAAATTGGAGGTGAAGGCAGGTTAAATATTCATTTCTTATTTCAGCTTGTAGTGGCCACAATGACGTTGCCACATTAATTATGCCTATACCGAAAAGCTTACATTTTAGAATAATTTTCACTTAAATAGAAGAAGCAGACAGGCAACAGTGCAGCTAGGCCAAAAGCGTTGAAACAAGTGCCTTATGTTGGGGATGAAATCTTAATTCAGACTGAGTTAGTTTTGGTTCTCAATGCATTTTGATTGGATAGTAATTCTAGTTTTAGGGTTAGTGCAGCAAGGATTAAAGCAAGAGAATTGCTTTTATATTCGAAAGAAAAGTAAATGAGGAGGCTTTGCAAGAAGAAGATAATATTGAATGCATGTGTTCAGATGAGCAAACAATGGCATATCAGGTGACCAATGATAAAAACATTGGCTCTGTTTTGAACTTGCCACAGCAAGGAAACGATTCGACACCGTACCAAATACTGAATTTGATAGGAATGAGGAAATATCTTTTAATTTATAAGAATGAGGAAATATCTTTTAGTGAGGGTTTGGAACATGGTGATAAATACCTAAAATTTTTAGAACAGAGCTGTGTCACAGAGCAAGAGATTCTGATACTATACATTTTAATAAAAAAAAACTTACTCTGAAGCACCTTAAAGTTTTAAAACAAACCTCTACCAGAAAAATGTTTGAAACACGTAAAAAAATTAATATTTTATGATTTATTAATATCCCTTATTTTTATGTGATTTTATTGTACGTGTCTTTAATGCTTTTAAATATCCCTGTAATCACTAATATAAATGAATAATATAATATAACAAATATATATGTAAGTAATAATAATTTTAATGCATATAACAAATTAATGTAATAATATCTACTTATATTATTGTAATAATGTATACAATAATTTAATTAAATGTATTTAATATGTTTATTTGTTTTAAACGTTTAGTCTAATATTATGATTTATATTTCCTGTCCTGAAGTCCGCACAACCTCTGGTCCTAAGCATTGCGGATTTCTGGACTTCTACTGTATCTGCATTAGCAATGCCATGTAAAATCATATGGATTAATTTAAACTGATGCAGTTTAACAGATTTATTATAAGTAGTTACTATTTTTAGGAAAAAAAGAGTACATAATTAAATTAATATAGGATTATAGCAATTAAATTTACTATTTTGCTATCTCACACAAAGTCCCAGATACAAACAAAGGATGCAAAATCCCAAATCCGAACTCATCAGGATTTCGGATTTTTTCAGACATTAAATAATAAATTTAAATATAGTAAGTTGACACATAGAAACTTTAAAATAAAAAAAATTATGAGATAATAAAGCATATTTTAAGAGAATCAAAATTAAACAAACAATCCCCCCCAAAAAAAACACCATCAATATTTATTTATTAATTTGCTTTTCTTCGAATCTGTCACTTTCTTCACTATTGATAGGGATACTTTCTGGATTTGTAACCATACTACAGATTTTACCATCTGTTAGTTGATTGATGATTGAGGCATAATAATCACAACGAAAGGTTTCTGTTTATATCATCTTTATTTATTACCATGTTTCCATATTTCTTGAAAAATTTCCTTAAATGAAATATTTCGCTTTTAGTTTGCAATATCTGAACATCTTGGAATTCTTGGCTATCATCAGAAAGCTCAGCTAGAGTCCACTACACACTACTGACAATGTACCATGAGATTGGAAACTAAACACATGTTGTTCTACTAAATTTTATCTTGTTTCTATCACCTTCTATCATTTGATGAAGTTAAGCCTGAATTGTATAAGTTATTTGTTATACTTATGTCTATTAGCTAAGTCCTGAATAAATAAATTCCATCATAAAATATTAAGGCTTGCCCAAGGCCGGTACTAGATATTTTGTGACTTGACAGTCTCTGTGGGTCTTAAAGTCTAAAAATTTTGCGTTCCCTAAATTCTGCAACCCAGTGTGGCTGCATCAGCTCCTCTGGCAACGGCCCTTTCCTAATCTCAATAATAAACCAGTTATTCTAAATTCAAACAGTACTAAATGTAACCTTTTAGTCTATAAGTATTATTTACAAAATCTATTTTTTTGCATGTGGAAAGAAATTTCTATTAAATTTCTTCTTGTCAATACACTCAGTAATTTGCAGCAGAGTTAGCTTAAATCTGTAATCATTCCCAAGTAAGTCAACAAAAATAAACGGTTACCGTACTTGGTAATCAGTTATTAACATTAAAAAAATTTTTAGACATTGCTGTGAGAGGCATTTCTTAAGCTGGTGTGTGTTTATAGTCATGCAGTGATGAAAGCAAAAAAGATTCACCACATTGGCATCAGCGCCAAAGTGAAATTAAGAATCAGGATTCTTTATGTTTTGCTATGAAGAAATATTAAACGTGCAAACGTAAAGTATTAAAAAAAAGAAAAAGAGGGTATTGGTAATATAGAGCTTTGAGCATTGGATGGGGGGCTTTGCATTTTGGGCATTTTGCACTGCATATTACATGTATATACAGTGTGAATCTGAACAAAAGGGTAAAACTTTATGGGGGGGATACGAAGCAGCTATACAAGCACTATTCGTCATAGAAAGTCTGGGGGAATGCAAACGGCGAGCTGCTAGTTGGCATTGTAAATGGCATAAAAAGCGTTGGTTCTCGCACCCAATGGCATTTTCTGTTGTAGATTGCCGAGACAATAGATGGTTATACGAACCTTGAAAGTTCTAGAACAATGGATTGGTCTCATAACTTGGCCACCAAGATTCACAGATCTCTCATGTTTGGACTTTTTCCTGTGGGGCCATACGAAAAGCCTAATCTCCGAATGCCCCGTTGAGACGAATTTGGATCTAGTCATCAAGTTCACCGTTGTTGCCGGCAATACTCGGGAAATGCCTGGTGTCTTCGCAAATGTGCATCAGTCCATATCGTGCAAGTCTGAAGCTTGCATTACAGCTGGCAATAGGTCTTTTGAGCAATTTCTTTGAACACGTACATCAATTACATTCCTGTTAATAAAATGTTTTTGAAGTATCTCCTATCATTCTTATGTCAATTCTTTGAATGTTTTAGTGAAAAACTACCTTTTAATATCACACCATTTGCATTCTCACCATACATCCTTTGACGACTATTGCTTGTACAGCTGCATTTTATCATCCTCTAAAGTTTTTCCACCTTGTTCACATTCACGCTGTATACATATCTATATGTGTGTATAGTTCATTTTCTGTAATTAACCTTTAATTTCATACAAAATTCAAGTTACCTAAATTAATGGTGAATTTTACACATTTTAAGACATTTTCGAATGAAACACTTAAAGCAGATTGTTCACATTCATTTTTTCATAGATTTTCTTCAGCAAAATAAAAACAATAGATACTAATAAATTCGGTTAAATGATTATGTTTTACAGAAATTATTTCTACACAAATAAATACACATTTAAATAAAGGACAGACTTACTCGTATCAGTGAATATCTGGACTTCAGATGTAAGATTTATTTTGATCTTCTCTGCTTGCGAAAACTTCAATCCCATGAACCAGGCAGACTGGTTATTGCCTCTGAAATAATATTTTTTAAAATTTTAAATGCCAGGCAAAATAAATTATTTGAAATATATGACAGTCTAGCTAACAAAATGAGACCTATATAAAAACATCTGCATTTCCTATCTTTATTAAATTTTGAATTTCATGAGCCGGACAGATATATGTTGAAATGTACTGAAACAATTCCCAATGTAATAAAATTTAATACAAGTACTGACTATTAAATAGAGTACTTCTAATACAGGTTAATGTCTTCATTCAATTCACTGAAGTATATATCATATTACTTTAATTGCAAGGTACACAAACATATAAATATTTCAAAAATTGGATCTTTATAAAATATATCTTTAAGGAAAAATTTTTTTTAAACTATCACGCCCTTTACAAATATTTCCTCATTAGAATTAAAATTTTTTGTATCACTACATGCACACAAAACTTAATATACTAAAACAAAAATAGTACAATTCAGAGAAAAAGTAATATTTTTAAAATTACAGAATAAATGATTTCTCAAATATAATTTTAAGTTATAAAAAGTTTTTATTAATAATATTAAAGAATGGATTATTTAACTGGCCAATTATTAATTATATCAACCGGCCACAAGGATGGTATGAACATATCATTGAGCTGTTAAAGATGAACAGAGGATGACTAAAGATGATCTGCTCTCATAAGAAATAGCACCCAACACGATCACACCAGGGGTTATAGCTGTATGCCTTTGTAAAAAAAAGGCTGATTGGGACCGCCCGCCCCTTCCTCTCCAGACACAAACACTGTGGTAATCTGCTTCAAGAGTGAAGCAGGATTCATCGCTGAATACTGTACGATGCCAATCTGGTGGCAGACGTGATGATCGGTGCGACACCTCTCCAGATGACTCCGCCGATGTTGTGGGGTCAAAAGCAAATGTCTTAAAGGCCTCTGTCAGTGTAGACAAGCGCCGTGAGATGGTGGACGGTACCACAAGATGTATAGATGTGGCTGTAATGTGTTGAATAGTCGATAATGATACTATTGAGGCGGTTCGGGCCTGGCAAACAATCATCCTATCTTGCCTCGCATTTGTGCTCCTTGACCTTCCAGAGCCTTCATTTCGTCGGCAGTTTCCTTGTAGCAACCACTGCTGCCATATCTTTGCACAGCAGTAAGCTGCAGGTGGCGGCCTATTGCTCAGTATGACTACCCAGCTTCATGCAACCCTACAATGCTACCACGTTCGAAGTCGTTGAGTTGCGTGTAAGGTCTTCGATATCGTCGTAATGGCATCTTTAGTTGCTTCTTTACAGAATTACAGTGACAGCAGCAAAAAAAAAGATAAATTTTCCGTCTCTGTTACTGGTTTTATACTTTGCGAATTGCGCACTAGAAATCCATGCTATGATCGAAATGTCTGTTCATTTGCCTTGACACTTTGATCATTTGCATGTCCGATCAAGATGTTTTTGCATACCAAATTTCGTCACAATCGCAAAAGTCCTTGTTGGTGTTTCAATTTTTTTGCAAAAGAGTGTATATTTATTCTGTTAACTATTTGAGGTAGCTGGATGCATCAGCAGCTAATTTATCTAATTGAATATATACTAACTATAGTCTAAAAAACAGTTATGAATGCATTATTATGTTTTAAAAATATATTACATGACATTATGAAACATTTATGACCTATTAAACAAAAATTAATAGCAGCTAAAAAACTTATATTTATATGGTGACATTTAATATGTTAAATGCTACTATGACATAGAAACTACAGTCATAAATGTCATCCTTTACATAACATTTAAAACTATACTCAAAAGTATTACAATCAATTAAATCCCGTGAACAACTAAACTGGTCTGAAGCAAACCTAACAATTTATATTTAACAACTGTGATATTCAGTTGGGAAAATTTGATAATAAAAATGAAAGATCTTAATTTATGAAATTTTATTAAAAATACTAACAGCATTAATAGAATTCCTCTCAACACAAAATAATATTAAAAATCTTATCATAAAAACTGACATTTACAATAAATGACAAATTAAATGTTACCCATGTACCATACATAACACTTATTGTTTATAAAGTATTAAACAATTGTGTCCCAGCAAAAATTTAAGAGAGAACAGAAACATATCATTGTAAAACTTAAGAATTAGGCAAAATAGCACCTTATGAGCCTTATGTTTGGCACAGATTTTAATGAAAACTGTATTGACTAAGTGAAAAATTTCTGTTTAAAATCTATTATAAATATAAGGCTGTTATTTTAGCTAATTTTTAAGTTTTAAATTGTGTGACACTTTATACATCATGTGCTGGCTTAAATTTTGATCTGCAACTGAAAATACAATGGCCATAAAACTTAACAAAACATTATGAATTACTCAGCATTTTGATGACGTTCTCCTTCCTTAGTTGGATATACATAAATAAGGAAAAACTGTTTTTATTTTTGAAACTTTTAACTTTTGGAAAAATGTAAATAAAGGTATATTTAAGTGCTAAGTATTATGGGCAAATATCTACCTCTAAATTCTACACATTAAATTCCTCTAATCAGCCTTTTAAATATTTCATGGCAAATGTTTTTTATACATATCAAAAACTGTACTTACGATTCTGCTTCCAAACTGGTAGTAAATGCTTCTGGATTCACATGAACAAGATTTACATATGGTTGTCTCTCTACATGAGCTATCAAAATTCTTAGCTTTGACTCTACTAAACCACTCCTGAAGGAAACAAAAATGTAATCAATAATTGCTCATGCTATCTTTACACTAAGAAGACACAAACATAAGAGTTACATGTTAAATTTGCTAAAGCTAATTTAACAGTTTAACATACATTAAAATACAAGAACATAGAACATAGATGAAAATTTTACTTACCATATCAAATGGTCTTCTTTGGTGACAGCAGAGGCTGTTACCATTATAAAATGCCTGTAAGACAAAATCATGGTATTTTAAAGATGTACATACTTTTAACAAATGATTTTGTTTTCTGAATAACTAATGTATCAATTAAAGTAACAGACAGACTTTTCTTAATGATTATAACATAATTTATATTTAGCTCCTCCTCAAAAATTTACACCATGGTTAAACATAATAAAAAATTCAACAAAAAGAAATGTTTTCCTATTTACAATGATAACATATTTAGCCGTGAAAATCATAAAGTTGAAATTTTTGGTACTTTCTCATTATTCAAAACCCCATGAAAATTTGCCCACTCACTGGTAATTTTATGAACTGGTGAAAAATGCTTGTTTGATTAATTTTAGGGTTCATGAGTACCAATCATAAAACAGCAATAAAACAAAGTATTTGAAAAAAAATTTACGATGAAAAAATACTTTTTTTATTATACTGATAATTACATTTTTCTTGCTTGTAGATACTGTTCAGCCACATAATGGTTAAATATAAAGCATATAAATCCATATGTATTCAAATACATGTATGGTATGCACATGTGAAGGTTGGCTATTACTACATCTGTACTCAAAAATATGCCAAAAACAAGGTAAAGTACCAATTTGTTTTTTTCAGATAAATTCATTTGCCATGTAGTTCAGTTTATTTTCAATATTAATTGTTTTTCTGAAGTCCTAAAACAGAGCATATAAAAATTTCCAGATGCAGAAATAAAATGTGCATTTAATCTCCATTACATAAAATGTAAGAATGATTTAAATGCATCTAATTTTTATTTCTATGTGATTTTTTTTAAATAATAATAAAATTAATGAAATTAATAACACTAAAAAACATACATTTTAACAGAATAAGATGACTATTATTTGGCTGTTTTGTAGCTTCAAAACACATAGATCTAAATATTTTCCTTTCTGCTCTGTTATATATAGTTTTGAGCTACTTACTTAGGTTGTTAATTTATTATCCAAGGCATTCTGGGTCTACCCTCTAGGGAACCTATTGGACCAGCCTAAACCTTATCTTAGAATCCTTCTCCCACCCCTTTCCAAAAAAAATTAGCACTGGAATAAATTACACTTACTTATACTCTGAAAAGAAATCTGTAGGTTCAAATAACTCCTCCCATTTGCAGTTTCCAGATATTATACGCTTGGCAATAGAACAACCTAGAATAAAAAAATTTCAAATAATTCTGATTCATAATTTAAGACCAAAATTAAACTTTACTGAAATATGATGAAAAAATACGTACTGAAACCTAATGAGAAAATTTAATATAAAAAGGATTATTTTCCGGTCAGTCAAAATAATAAATTAAAACTAATTGTAAAAAAAAAGAAAAATTTTTTAAAGAGCACAAAAATTTATTCTAATATTCTTACTGTGCTTGAAATTATTCTCCAAGATAGTTCGTGTTGAAAATGTTACATTGAAAGCCGAGTTTTGTTGAGGATATGCTGGTGTAATAATAGGCATCACATGATATCTGTCACCCACATTAATCTGAAAAGAATTGCAAAATATAAAAAATTTCTGAATTACACATTTCACATTTTGCATAAAGGATAAGGATTTCAATTTTGTTAAAAACCTTTTGATTTTATGTTTTTGACTGAAGAGGAGCATTAAATCATGATTTAAAACTGAAAACTGAGGTATGTTGCCGAGTATTTCAATCATAAAATATTTATGCAGTCAGATAAAAAAAATGCCAACTAGAAATAGCCAACTTTAAGTTAAAATTGATGTAAGGGGAAAAAATAATGAATTTCAGTACAATTATTTATACAACATCATTTTCAATCTCAAGGAAGGGTTACTTATGTTAAGTTTAGTAAGCAATTAACATAGAATCACTGATGATATTTATTTGCTATCCCAGTTGACATTTTCTTGGCAATAATTCAGCAATGCTACTACTATTAAATATTTAAGTATAACAACAGTAAATTAGTCTATACAAAAGTGCAAACCCGAAAAACTTAAAATCTGTAAAATCTAAATGATTTTTCGAAGGAATCGGGAGAATTTTCTTAGCAGCAAAAATAATTTTTTGTATAATAAAATTATATGTGTACATAAAAAAGGGGGGTTAATGTATAAGACTTTGAAAGTACTTAATTACTATCCGAAAGTGTAGTAACTCTTAAATAGAAATAGTTCAAAAATATTTACATGAATTATTATTATTATTATTATCATTTGGATCTTTTAATAGCCAAATGAAGTTCTAACCAATGTGTATACAACTGCTAAAAAGGCAGATTTTACTTCATCACATTAAAATTCAAATTTTTGATCACCAATCAAAAAGTAAATTAATAAAATATCATAAACAAAATTATCCAGCAACCACGTGAAATATAGGAAAGGAAAATGTAGTACTGAACAAGAGGAAGCAAATACGCTGTAATGCCTTTTTTCTTCATACTAAGAGACTTGTGCATTCATTTTTGAACACCTGCTGGCTAGAAAGTCACACATAGCATATATCAATATATTAATATTGGAATGAATATCAATCACATCTCCTTGAGTGCCTGTGTGGGGGACAGAGTCAGCAATACACAATTTGTCTCTTGGTGCAATCTAAAAATGAGGGTCCTAAATTCGGTTGCCTGGTAACTCCCTAAAATTTAAAAAGTTTTGCCTATTGCCACTCCTAAATTCTAAAAATTCTGCCCTCTGTAATTTTTGCTGCTGCTTCTCTAAATTTAAAAATTTCCCCCTTTTACATACTTTTAGAATTGGCATTTCTGCCTTTCCTCTGGGAGGTTAGCATTTTATTCGACCTAAACTATAAGTGCAGTTATAATGTTGCTATGTCTACATGCCGTTTCACTTGATTTAAAATGGTGATCTGAAATCTGGAAATTTTGAAAATCTGAATTCAGTGATTCCAGATCTCAGACTTTGTCCAGTATTGCAATTTTATTCATGGCATTCACCATTAAATCTTTAAACATTTCAACCCTTTCACAATGTGAAATAAAAAAGTCAGGACAACAAAATGCACATATTGCAAATGTATTATCTTTACTCTACAAAATAATGTAATGAAAGTCATCTGTAAATGATTTTTGAAAGGTCGTATTTTAATTCACAGTAAAAAGCTTGCAAATTCCAATACCATTTAAAATTTAGTGATGAATCACAAATCATTTTTACATCACATTTAGTGATCAAACAATGCAAAGAACAGAGCTACTCTAGCTTTGTACTCTATAGCTAATAAACACTAGGTGGCCAGCAGCAGTCTCTAATGCTCATAATAAAACTGGAGTATGATATCATCAGATATAGTTATGATATCATGCTTAATGCTAGCAAGAAATTCTAGTTCGCTAATGAAACGCCCTTTGCTTTCTTTTATGAATATACTACAGGATGGAAAAAGCAATTTCAGGTGATAGAAGTAGCATATCTGGGTGTGAATAATTTAATAATAAACCATCTCCATAAAATCATTAAAAATAAGCCATAAATGAGACTGTTATGAGTAAAGTTGAAAACAAGGACTGCAATTTTGGCCTCATACCAGAATATATGCTAAAAATAATATTAATAGATCCATGTTTTATGCCTAAACTGACATCTTTTTAAAGTTTGTACTGAAATTATATATAAGTTAAAATAAAATATCGGGAGTACAAATAAGTCTCCACCATTCTTTTTATCAAATATTGGGTATTTATTGTGAAAGAATGGTACCTTATGTTTTATTAAAAGTATTGTTTATTGCTAGCCACTACGTTTTCCCATTTTTCTGGCAGCATATGAATACTGCATTGGAAGAAAGCTTCATCTTTCATGTCTATCCACAAATTAACCTAATTTTTGATATCTTCATATGCTGTGAGGCACTGCTCAGACAGACCATGCCTTATCTATCGAAACAAGTAATAATCAGAAGGAGCAATGTCTGTAGAATTCAGTGGGAGGGAGGAAACTTCTCATTTGAGACCTTTCGAGTAGATTTTGACCAGCGCCACAACATGTGGATGAGTATTATCATGCAGCAGAATAACTTTATCATGTCTGAAATAATAGTGGCACATATTTCTCCGAGTGCTCCGTTCAATCTCATCAACTTTGTTCAATAGACAGCCTCAGTAATCGTTTTGTTCAGCTTGAGCAACTCATAATACATGACATTAAGTTGATCTCACCATATACTCAACATGGTTTTTTTTCCCATGAATATTCAGCTTGGCTATCGATGTTAAATCATGGCCAGGTGGCCCTCCATGATTTCTCCTTTGGGTTATCGTAGTGGATTCATTTTATATCACCAGTCACTATATGATGCAAAAAAAAAAAAAAAAACCCTTTTGTTTAACATGGCAAACAGCAATTCACATGTAGAAAATTGGCATTCAATGTTTCTCAGCTTTAATTCATATGGAACCCAATTTTCTTGCTTTTGAATCATTCCAAATGATTTTAAACGATATGAAATTGCTTTCTGAGTTACTCCTAATTAAGTGCAAGTTCTTCTTGCATTTGGCATAAATCTTCTTCCAGTAATGCTTCCAATTCTTCATTTTCATACATTTTCATGCTTCAGCTCCATTCTTTGTCTTCGACATCAAATTCTTAAACTTTTGAAACCAATAGCGACAACTTTTCTCACTTACGGCAGCTTTACCATATGCTTCTATAAGCAATCAATGCGTCTCAGCTGCAAATTTATTCAAATTAGAGAACCAAATCAAATGTTCCTATGAATGATGCTCAGGCTCAAACCTCAACATTTTCGTGCAATAAAATATATTAAGCTGATATAAAGTTGTTAATATTTCAAGGCTATGTTGTTAGGAGATATCTAACCTTACCATATGACATTTTACATCAGACAATTTTAACCAAAACTTACTGGTGGTGCCATTTTTTTTCAAATGGTGGAGACTTATTTGTACTCCCAATAAACTCAAAATAAAAAATACTTACTCGAGGGTCCCACACATCAAAACCAAGTCTGTTTCTGTCTGGTTGCTTCAGGAGTATAGGGTTTGGCCATTTCCTAAAAAATAAATTCACATGGGATTACCAAAAAACCAAAATTAACATAAAAGAAGTTAGTAACTTATCAGATATCTTAATAGCTCAGTGCAGAGTTCTTCTCAAGAATTTCTCAGATATATAGCTTAATGTATCATATTTTACGAAACCTTACACAGGATAATGATCAATAATCTGTCACTAATTTCGAAGAAAGCAGTTATAAAACAAAGACAGCAAGCCTAACATCACTTCAGCTCAAGATATGCAAATCTGTTTAATTTCAAAAATTCCATATTTTGGAAATAACACTGATGAAATTACATCAACAGATTAATTTGTAATCTTTGTTATGCCTGTGCTTGATTTAAATAAAATGCTTCATTTTTGTCTGTGCTCATTTAAATGAATAATAAAATTCTATAACAAAGCCAAGAAGAATTATGCTTTAATAATGCTACTATTTGAGAATCTCATGAATTCGAACAATAAAATGATTATTTAACCCCTTAAGTACCATTTGGATTCAAATATGCACAGAACATACTATCTTAAGAGGCCATTTGTATTAGTTTTCAGATTAAAAGCTTAGATTTATTAAAAAAGCTTTCAGATTCGGTAGCATTCTAAAGGAAACAAATTCTGTATAAAACTGCAAATAAACTTTTTGTGAACACAATTGCATTTTTGTATATATGAACTTTAATATATGCTATGGAATGTAAATTAATTATAGTCTAAAAACCAGGTATACATATCATATTATGTTTTAATAATATATTACACTATATTAGGGAATATTAATTTGTGGATAAAAAAATAACAGTGGCCAAAGACAACAAATCTTTTAAGTGGAAGCACTCAATGTGTTAAACATATTTTTATTCTATTATATCATAAAAGAAATATACTCAAATATAAATTAAAGAATACAGTGAAATAGAAAGCTTACCACATGGAATACACGAAAAAGAACTTGTAAACTAAAGAAGCAGCACAGGCAGTTGGGTACAGCTGGCCTACTCTAGCAACCAGTATTGCCCAAGATACTCCTCCCAAGTAACCCAAAATATTAGAATATAACCCATGCTCTGGAAAATAAAATTAATTTTTATTATTTATTCAATCTGAAATTAGCAAACATGTAAATATGTATTTATATTTAACAAAACATATCGTAATTACTTACTTTTTGCCCAAAATTTTATGCAAAGTAGTGCTAATTTAAAACTTTCATGGTTGGGCACTAAACGATAAATCTCATCAGTTAGACGACAACCTACATAAAACAGAATAAAAATATATGGAGGTTAAAAAGAAGTTCCACTTATTTATAAAAAAGCACTGTTGTTTACTTTCACACATTTCAACTGCACACATACCTAGAAAGAATATATATACTATCTCTCTCTCTATATATATAAATACATATGATTATGGAAATAACAGCTACTGAAAAGTTTATTATAACCATCAGATGAATAAGAAAGTACATTATCATTAAGATATTTTGCATTATCAGTCACACAATTAATTATATTAATGACTTGAGCATTCCGTATATACTATATATGTATTCTTGAGCAATCTGTATAAGAACACTGCTTTTAACAATTTCACTCTCAATACAAATTTAAAAAATATATATTTCTTTAAAGAATAGTTTTACCAATTCTAGTTACTAGCAAGTAAAATCAGTGCTGACTGCAATGCTACTGATATGCTACTGATATATATTTATGAATAGCGTCAAGGTTTAAGTTACAGCCACATAGGCACTAACATATATGTAAGAAACAAGCTACCTAATGCATACCGGTATGAAGCTATTGTATATTGCACTGCTAATGACATCACCAAATGTCAACTCAGCTTCTTATTAAAAATAAAATTAGCAGATTCTTAAAGCCTCTTCTGAATTCAAAAATTTGTTGTCACACACATTTCTTCACACTCAGTTCCTTTGCATAAGCATTATTACAGTTGACAGCAATGCTTAGCAACTACACACATACATAAGACACAATGTGACCTAATATCAAAACAAAATGCTCACAAAACAAAATGCTCACTAGCATATGACTGGGATATTAGAGGGTAACATCACAGCAAGCACCTAATCAGCAACGAATGCATTAAAATTAAATATGATTCACACACACACACAAAATCTCCGGATAAAACATTTAAACTTATGAGATACAGCTTACTTTGTCATCGTGGTAAGCATCTTGATACCAGTCTCATATCCAAATGAAAATTTTCCTGGAATATAGGGGATTCCAGGAAATTTTTCAATGAAGTTCAGATCCCATTGTATATAAAGGGTTCATAGACTGGGTGCCCACCAGTGGCAGAGTAGTAAAACCCTCGCAAACTGGATGCTATCTCAGTACTAGTTTCACACTGAGAAGAGGTTTCCTGGAAAAAACAAATTGCCACAGTATATAAAGGGTTTGATTTTGCCTGATCCATATATTTTTCCAGATTTTAAGCTATCAGTCAGACTCCAGAAAATGCAGACCTCAAACAAACTAGATGATCATGACTGGCTGAATAGAGGAGAAGGAATGCAATAGTATGCTCCCGTTATGCCATGATGATCAACAACATCAAAAGTTGAATTTGCAATCAAAAGGATCATTCAGTGAATCAGGAAGCAGTTAATGGATTTAGGTTTTGATATGGAAGCCTAGCAGCCAGAGAGACACTTCTTTGCACAAGATTGCACTAAATATAAGGCAAGCAGTGTATGTCTCATTTCAGAGAGCAACAAGTCTAACAATGAACCAAAACATTCTGGCCATCATATTCAAACTCTAGATTTATGAAGTTGCAGTGGAATGAACATGCATATCCTAGCAAGATCTTATATCAGCACAACTGGGTAGGGAAACTTAAAGACGCCTCAAGGATACCTTTTTTGACCATGTTGCCCCTGATATCTGGTCTCTAAATACACCTGACTGCAATGCATAGATAAATGGCTATTATGTATGAAATGCATTTGAAAGGATCACTAATTACACTAATTACTGCAAAAATATGAGCTGAGGAAGGGAATATGCAAAGCATTACCAGATTTGTCATCTGAGGTAATAAAATGCACTTGTTCTAATTTCCAAGGTTATCTGAAGCCTGTGACTGATGCTATAGATGGTTACAGTGAATAATATATTTCATCTATGAAGTATTATTTTGCTTATTTCAGTAATTATAGATATATTTAAAATTAAAAAATTTAGAGATGTTTTAACTTTATGTGTTCTCAAGCTAATTTTGCTCTAAACCACAGATTCAACTAACTAAATAAATAAAAACAATATATAACATCACAAAAACAACTAAAATACAATCAAATAAACACAATTATTTACAATAGTATTATAATTAGGGTACTTACCATTTAAACTCCTAACACATTTAGGGTCTAAATATTTCAAAATATTTATATTACTAAGATCCTGGTCTTCTGCTACACTTGGCACAGTCAAACGAGCAAACAGTATGTCCAGCTAAATACGAGTAAAATATGAATCAAATAAATCAAAATCTCATTCTATTCACAGATTACAATCATAACTGACTCTTCAAGTTAGAAAATGCATATAATGAAAAGCAAATCTTTAATCAAGAATTAAATTTAAATACGTAGATAAAAATTTCAATATCATGTAGAGATTTATATTTATTTTAAATAACCAGTTAATTTTAATTTTAAGTTACTTTCCTATAAGCCTTCATTTTCCTAATTGTCGGTGCCGGAATATTTAAATTTAGTAGCGTGCGCAAGAAATGCAAATTCTACTAGTGGAAGAATAACTTAAATATCGACGTTCCAGTAGAGAAAAGAGAGAGTCCGGGAAATTGCCGTGCGTGCTGATACGCAAACTTCTGTTTAGCAGTACTGCTGGTGTTGACGTGGTTTAACTGCTATTATCTTGCTGCCACTAGACTCATTTATGAGCCCTGTAGGGTAATTCTACTATTTGTGAATGCCTTTTGTTTTAAGTTTGATTCTACTGTTTCAGTTACCGCCCAAGTTGAGGCCTGGTATGTTAGCGTCAAGTTGACGTATTGTAAATAAGTTAAGAATTTAATAAAGGGCAGTTTTAACCCTTCGTCAGTGCAATCACTATTTCTCAAGATTCTACACAACAGACGGAGAGTAGAACGTTACAATCAAATGAATTTATATTTCAGATTTTATTTTACTGAAAGCTGGGATTCAAATTCCTTTTGAAAGGAAAATAACTCACGACAAAATAATGGTTTAGAAATATAAAAGAAGCAGATTTTGGATGGGATTACATAGTCTATTAAAACATCTTAGCACATGTTTTAAATAACACCTTGTGAGCATACTACTACTACTATTATTAGTAGTAGCAGTATATTTGCTATCTTACATTCAGGAATATACAAAAGAAAACTAAAAGAAAAGTGTAAACATTATAAGATTTCTAAATATGACTAAATTTAAATATTTTTATATAAAAGAATATTATGAATTTTTTGGGTTTAATAAGCGGCACTCTTTGTGTTTATAATATTATCCTGATGTAATTTAAATAGCCATATGGAATGCATATAAAAAGCAAATACATGAGATAATGTCCATTTGGTAATAAAAAATTAACAAATAAGTCGGATGAACTATTTTCCTCCATTTCCTGTTTTAGAATAGACCTACTTTTTCAACACAGACATCCACTGCACTGAGACATTTTTATGAAAAAAGGTAAAAACCAGGCAATATAAAGAATACACTGAAGCCATATTAAAAATTCAGCTCATGCACAAGTGTTAGTGAAATAAAGTAAACTTCCATTTTAGTTGGAATGTTAAGGAATTTTAAAAAAAGTCATAAGAACATTTAAAAATATACCTCAATTCCATCAAAATTCAATTTAATGATTGGAACAAATGCATCTTCTATCGTCTACAAAAAGAGATATAATATATTAAAAATCAATCATAAACCATTAAAGTACTACATAACACCATTTTTCAATTTACATAACACTACAGAAAAAAAAAACATGGCTAGAATGTTTCAATGAGGTTTTTAAACACATTTATTTTTGGCTTTAATTTCTTTATAACAAATTTAATATATATGAAAAACTAATAACTGACACCTCCTTTCATTTACATAATCTGAAACAGTACTAACCACCATTTAACAATTTAGCCAATCACTGCAAACGACATTCATAATACTAAACAGATTTTAATTACAATTGGTTAGGTGTTAATTCAGCACAAATAACTTTTTGTATGCTGTTTTCAGGAACATGCACTAAGAAACTTTCACATTTTAAAGTCTAAAAAATTATTTAAAGCTTCACAACTTGACACCATAAACTGTTCCATAAAATGCATGCATTGTAATTATTTTCACTTAAGTATGCAACAGACATCATAAGCTACCACATAATGCTTATACTACCATCCCTTCTGTACCTATTGATTCTATATTTGCATGATTGCCATAAGCTCATTTACTACTAACTCTAATGACCTTAGCCATGGAGGTAAGAAAGGAAGGAGGGACCAAATCCGCACTGCTCCGAGACTTCGGTCTCCAGATGGGGTGGGAGTTCTCTGTTTACATTCAGAAGCTGCTTTGACAGTGCTCTGATAGTATTTCGACACACAACAGTTCCGTACAAATCAAAAAATAGGACACCTCCGCATAAAAGAAACATTCATTGTGTGATGGATAATAGCAGTTTGTACAGTTTAGTGACATTTACACAAAAAGCACATCTTGGTTATTTTTCAATAACTAACAAGAGAGATTTTGATTATGAATCTGTTTTATAATATTCTAAGCTGTTGAACTACAAAACTATAGATTTTAGCAAAAATATTATGCTTAATGAATGCAAAATACCTTACGGTACCTTTAAAATTGCATTCGTCTTTCGTTATCCTTGACTGAGTATTCGCTACTTTTATTTTATGTCCCAAACGCATAGCAAATGCGCAGAAAATAATACAAGAAACTTTGATCTTAATTTTTATAATCCTTAACCGAATAAATCGAATTACTTTAAATTTTTTTTCTAATGTAATTAACGAAAACTTGTGAAAATATTTCATTCAAATTAAACCATTCTGAGCAAACTGTTCTGTTAAAAGTATAGCATTTAATTCCGTTCAGAATGAAATGTTGTTTAAATATGTATTCTTTTCATATACTTAGGAACCTGAAATATTGCAGGAAAAGAAAATATATACATTTATATGTACATTTACGACATAACTACAAAATATTTACATCCGATTGTGTCAAAACCCATTGATCTTAATGGTACGACACTGAATGTTTTGGTCACCACAAAGGGATCGGCAGTGCTTCAAAGCAGTGTGCGAGGAAAACCAGTTAGGGCTTCTCCTTCTTACTTCCTACCTACATGACCTTAGCAGACCTAACAGCATGAATATAAAAAGAAACCTTAATATAAAAGAACCTTCTGATTAGTGTAAACAGCATGTTTCTCTCTTAGGAGAAAATATTGGGTTCAGCAATCTCTTTCGAATACGTATCCATAATATTTCATGACAACAGGGAAAAAATTATATTGGAAACTTTGTTTTACTTAGCTCAACCAATCAGAAGTAAAGTTCTGCTTCTATACTGTATACTTCTGTGTCTTCTTTCTTTATATTCGTATTTTTGGAAGGAAGGAATTTTGCCAAAAAACTTCTTATTAGATTTTGTATATATAGATCTGATATAGCCATTAGGAACAGCTGACCTTCTTGAAGATAATGGACAGAGGTGCTTGCTCTTTAGCCAGGCACAAACAATTTATCTGCTCACTTCTGTCAATATTGTTGAGAGATCAAAAAGAAAACATAAACAATGGAATCATTTCTTAACCTCTAATTATACACAGCAGACTGGTATAAATTATATAAGCAATCTATCTGCTTAAGTGAAGTGATGCTTTCATGGAGGACTTTTTAAGTACCTTTATTCATGTTACACAAATTATCAGTCTGCAAAATCTGCACACATAGAAGAGATAAAAATAGCAAAGTTTCAGAATCACAAAGTATGTATAACAGTTCATCTCTGCAGTTTTAGTTTAAAATATAACATTACTCCTCACCACAGTAAATTATTATACACCCTGTTCTTATTACAAACGAATGCAAGTCTATAATGAATTATTAGCATGTATAGAGTTATTAAAGTTCACTGCATTTCTGGTATAATATGCCAGATATAAAAATGATGACAGTTCTTTAAATATTATTTACATTTTAATACCTTAAATGATAATTTTATTACGCATTTCACACTTACAACTCTCACACAAATAAAAATTTTGAGGGGGGAGGAATGGAAATTGATATAAATTTGAACTAATTATTAAACAAATAAGTCTAATAAATATTTCTTACCCGTATGCTTTTTACTTCACACTGTTCTTTCAATAAATCAACAAAAGATGTAAAAAAATCCAATCGATCTATGTGGATCGGTGCAACACAAAGTGTGTCGATATCAGCACCTATAATAAGAAAAATAATTATTTCCATATTTAAAGAATTCACGGTTCCAGAAATCTTCATTTTAGTTTTTTAAAAAATTTTAGTTTTTGGTGCCTGTAACAAAAAACGCAAACATACACGAAGACCCAACGATAACACCATTTGGTACCAAACCTTATACATATGTATGTGTTTAATTTAACATACTTAATTTTGTATCTGCAATTAAAAGAAACATGCTCAAATTTGTGGCAGGTACATCATGAAAAAATACCCCAAAACCAAACCAAGCTAAACCAAGCTGTACATACTGAAATACCTAGAAATAACAAAAATTTAAAAATTTAACAGAATTTACAAAAGAGTGAAAATACAGGAATCCTTGCTATCAACTTAATTCTTTTATGGGAGTAACGGAGTTATTTCTGTTATTGCACAAAAAAGAATTCTGGAAATCTTCTGAGCAGAAGTTGAGCAAATTAGTCAATTTTGCAGATTGTAAATCATGTGTTCATGAGTTTTGTTTACGTATTTTCTTTTTAATTTTTATATTAAAACCTTAGTAACTAATTCAAATTTACAGTTTTATAATAATTTAATCAACATTTTGATACTTTCCAGTTATCTGCACCTCCAGTCATAAAAAGTCCCAAAATTGTTAGGGAATATAGAAAGCATTCACGA
>KK119372.1:123167-213354 GCA_000611955.2 Stegodyphus mimosarum | reverse complement strand
ATAATTCATGGTTTTAAATTGAATTTCTGTTCCTTGGAGATGGTATATGGAAAGTTTTCTTATAAATTATATTTATATATATATTTACTCGGGTAATTTACGTTCTTTCGTTCTAATTTTACCGCATCAAATAGAAAAGGGAAGAGATATAGTTTATACTAATTCCACGGGGAAGAGTAAAAGACGAAAAGCTAAAAAAAGCACATATGAACTTTATAAACTAAAATTACTATTAGTCATTGTCTTCAGTATTCCCCCCCTCCACACACACACAGACGCTAGTATCCACTCTTTGCATTTCGACTAAAAGTAGAATTTCTTGTTAAACTACATCTAATAATTTTATTATTGGTAAAGACCTAGGGGAACACTCAACCACTGCAGTTACTTTGAGTGTTCTGGCAAAAAAGAGACATTCACTCCCACGGAATATAAAGACGAACTCTACTTTCTTTATCATCACCAACTGGTGATTATTTTGTTGAAGGTGGATCTTCTTAATATATGCCAATGTGTTCCCTCTTTGTCTTCACAGGAGTAAAGGATGAAAAGAAAGGGCTAGGGATTTCAAAGGTTAAACGAATGGTCTTAAAATGATATATGCAAAGAATTCTGATCTTAGGAGTTAGTTGAAAATTAAGGGCATAAATCACATGTTTATATATCAAACTCTAAAACTACCAAAAAAATGTGTGAGGGGGTCAAATATACACGTAAATATGATAAATACATAAAAAATAACTTAAAATCCAAATCAATATCACATAATAATGTCTTTATTTTATTAAATTATTGAACAAAATAAAAAAAAAAGTTATCTTCTTTATAATTTCCTAAAAGATTAAAAGCTTTGATCATAGGGAAAAAAAGACTTTTTTTCATGGAATTTAAATCTGCAGCTTCAGATCACTGTTTTAATGTTTTCCCAACGTCCTTTACTTTTACAGGGTTTTATTATTTCTTTGCCCCTATATCGTCTCTCTTCTCCTATGAGGCTGACTCTAGATTTGTGAGCATAAACAGAGAAACCAAGCAGAAAAAAGAGTGAATAAACTTATCTCTCTGTATTTTTTTACCTAGCTGCATGTCCTTGATCAGAGAAACTTGACAAAGCTCACAGGGAAGTTTCTTCTCATGAAGAGGTGAAGAACACAAGAGTTCATGACAGCTGCAGCTATGAAGGAGAATCTGAGAAGGAGTAGAAAGCAGATCAATCCCACGCCTTTTACAGTGAATATGTATTTAAACAGAATTTGGAGGAGGTTAAGTTTACAACCAAAGAGTGTCATCGCAATAAGATGAGTGGCTGGTCTGTTCAGTGGCAATGCCGCGCATTCTGAGGAAAAAGAAAGCCATTTCAGATAATTTTAAATCTCTAAAGGAAACTTTTTGAAATATAGACTTCCCATAAAACTAAAAGTAGATGTGTGAAAGAGGACTGCTGAGGCATCTGCCTCCACCTCCAATGTCAGACTCAGACTAAACTCAACTAAAAAAATACATACTATTAAATAAAAATATATTAAAAATTACAACTAAAGTAGCACATTTCCAGCATTTAAATCACTGGCGGTGTATTTAATGTTCACTGAAAAGATTTTCACAGTGTTTGGATGCTTTCGACCGGGCTCAGAAATCGATTAGGTTTTATTTCCATAAAATTCCACGGCAAACAATGCGGCACATAAGGAATGATCCGGATAAGAAACGTCATCGCGAAGCAGATTACGTTGGTTATGCTAGGCACCATTATAAATCTAATAACGCTAAACAGGGGAATACTATATTCTTAATTTAAAATTTATGAAGTTTCTGAACACAAAAGCAAATGGTACTGAAATTACATCACACAAGATAAACACTTTTTAACACATCCATACAGAAATGGCAAAATTCAAGGACAAAATCATACGCCAGTTCTTTCTAAAATCTCACTTAACAACAATGAACAAGGAAGAATGACAGAAAAAAATTTACATTTGATTTTTTATTTTTGCAACGAAATGTTGGAAAAATGAAATTTTGAGGACAGAAGTTATACTAATGCAAAACTAATTCCCAACATGATACTTTTCTGACAAAAAACAGAATCGAGAAAAAAGAACGTTGAAGAAAAAATAAATGCTTACCCTAATTCAAATCGTAAGCCTCATATCAACGAGACTATGATCCTAATGACAAGTCCTGAAACATAATGGCAAAAATGACATCCCCCTCGCTTTTACAATTGATGAGGGAGGGGCAGCAAGGGTTTTTAAATTACTTTTTCCCCCTTAGCATATAATTTTAGTGATTCTAACGTGAGGCAATGTGTTAATGACCTGACGGATAAAGCACTTCTTTTCCTGAATCATTGTGTTGGGATTTTTAATTAAAGATAGGAACGTCGTCAGGTAAATAGCAGTCATTAAAATTACTATAACAGGCTCAAAAATACGTAAAATAGCATAGAATTATTACGAGTTTTAATTGCGCAGATTATTCCCCATTTACGTTTTCCAATCACTCGAAGAAAATCGTCATTACTACTGATTAACACTTTAAATGAATATAAAATAAAGCAACAAACAAAATTAGATTCCAGCACAAGGTTTGTTTTAGCTGAAAATAATTTTGAGACATTCAGAAATGCGACATGCGTATTTCAGTGCTTTGTATTTCTCAAAAAAAAAAAGGGATGGAAAAAAATTATTTTGTATTTTTCTAGAAATTTAACGATAAGACATGAATAATTATATTTAATTTGTTGTAACTGAAAATTAAAAAATAATAATAATAATAATAAACCCTGTTCCTTTCTACAGTTTGCTCTTTCAAGCTCATTTTATTTCATTTTTCAAATAAAAATTATAATTATATGTTTATTTAAATAGTAGAAACCATTAAGATTTTGTCGCATTATTTTCTTTCTTCAAAAAACGTAACCTAATGCCGCGTCTAATTAACATTTTGAAATGCTGCAAAGATTATTTCCTTGCAGTATTTCAAGTCAGACGTGTAAAGGTTAAAGTTTGAGACTAAATTACGAAGAATAAAAACATACTATTAAACATATTATTTAAGTACGAAATAAACATTAATATTTACGACTGGAACGAAACGTTCGCATTCCGGGGTGACAGCATCGTTCATATTTATAGAATCGACACGGTACTAATTGGCAACGTTGACACCAGGTACAATCAATCGACACAAATAGGACCAAAACTGGTTACTGTCCAACAAAATATTGACACGATAAAAAGGAAATTTTTCAGTGACGAAATCGTAAACGGATAAATGCTTATTTGTCATTGACACAAACTTGTCGCAGGCATCTGATTAACAATTCGCTACTGCTTAGACACTGGCATAGAATGAACAAGATGTAGAATCGGCAATGGTATACAATTGACATTGAAAAAGCGTAACCAATAATCAAGACTGAAAGCATTTGCTTAAAAGCTTTTAGATAGCTTCTTACAATCGAAACGGAAGTTTGAGCTACCGAGACGTAGTGTACCGGTAAAGAAATTACACCGCATTCCCAAAAGCAAATAGTAATATATATAGTAATAATAATATAACACAAATAGAAATCTTTCTTTCATTTCCTTCATTGTGGTCAAGAGGAAGAGAGTAACGTCCGTCGTTATCTAAATCCTTAAGCATCTTATAAGTGACTACACCAATTTGCCTAGCTTTGTTCTAATTTTTATGGAGAAGGGACTTCTACACTCATCCCTACACCATTAGTCTTTCGGGGATACTTCCGGCTTCAGGGTATATTACGTGCACCCATGACGTAAAGACACTATCCATGGTTGGTTAGATAGTTGATTAAATTCCTGTCGCATAACCTAAAAACCAAACCTAAATACGGTTGAGTATCTAGCAGTATTGGATTCATGTGATAAATTTAAATATGAAACCAACCATTTAAATTTAATAATAAAAATCAGTTTTTCTTAAACAGACATTATGCATTTTAATATGCCCACGCCTTCTCCACGATTGGAGGCCGGGCTTAATGTTACACAACGAGGACCAGTATCACCATACCGATTAGAGTGGCATTTACATTTCAGACTGAATAACAGGTACCAGCGTTCCATGGCTAAAGTATGAAGCTTTGGTAAATTACTCTCCAGAGGAACATCACGACTTAAACTAACAACTAATTTTAACACTATATTCGAGCTCTGCTTACCAAAATTAATGATGATATGGTTATTTTTTCCTCGCTATCACTTGGCTGTGGCTCAGTTATATGGTTTCAAATTTGTGTACATAAATTATTTCTAGAGAATGTTTCGAAGAATTTCAGGACATAAAATTAATTGGACAGCAATCTTACACCTTTACGGAAGTATCCCCGGAAGACTATTTCCCATAATGCACTGGTACTATAGCTGAGCGAAAACGAGGAAGCAACTGCAACGGCAAGATTAGAAAACGCAACTGTAATACCCAAAAAAACTGGGGCCACAGGTGTTAAGAAAAACCATTTACGTTCTCAGAAGCGTTTACATTCTTTTCTCCGCGCCCGTTATCTCCGCACGAGCAATATGTTTTCGGAATTCGCACCCTGACATCAAAGCCCAGGCCTGCATCTGAAATGGGTAGAATTTAAAAGAGGCAACACACAACAAATCGAGTAAAGAAATTTTCATGAATACAAAACACGTTCGTTTCAGAAGACGTGTAAAGGTTAAAGTTATAATGGCTCAAGTCTCTCACCATTTTAAGAGTTCTGAATGCGATTTTTAAGGAAAAGTAAAAGATCAAAGGAATGGTTATTGAAATAATGCAAGGCTTAAAAACGCTAAATTATAAACCAGACCTAAATTTAATTTTTTTTAATTTATTAAAACTATAGTAAAACAGAAATTCAGTTTCCGTACATTATATCATAAGTATATTAAAAGCAATTTTCCCCGCTCCAGGAAAGCTAATCGTGTCAGCAAAGTTTATATATATTACTTTTATTATGAATGAAAGTACGAAAACTATCTTACACTCAATAACAATAATAATAAAAAGCCTGACGTTGTAAGGAATGGTAATTTTCCCTCGTGCATGCTTTCCAAGTTGGGGAGAACACAGTTTACTGTTCACGTTTCCATGCTCCAGAACAACTAATCGTTTCTCTACGGTGGCATTCGAACTAAAATGTGGTGGGCGGTAACTCACTACCACCACGATTTGGTCGACTGAGCCTAATGTCTCTCCCAATCGCCCTTTAAGTATGGAAGAATGTAAAGAATTATCGCATTTTCTGGTGAGTGATCTTGTAATGTAAGTGATTAGGATGTTCAGCCAGCAGCTGGTACATCAGTGGTTCGGAGGACAGAAATGATTGCATCGTAGCTCCTGAAAAGCTAATTGTTTCTGAAAAATTTATCAACATTACTCATATCTGTTTACCCATTATTACTTTAGAATGCTGTATCATAAAACCATGGAAAAACAAAGAGTGCCTTGAGTGAAACTGGGATGCACAGTCGATTGAAAGTGCTAAATAACTCAGAATTATTCAGAAACCAATACAGACATACGAAAACTTCGAACATAAAAATGAGATGTTTCATCAGGATTAATGCAAAACAAATTGGGACATTAGTACAGCATGACGCAAAAATGAAATGTACATCTTCTAAATTTTCATGAAAATGAAACACAATGTTGAAGAACTTAGAGAATGAATTTGGTGAAGGCCATGCTTTGAAAGCTTGGACAATAATCGGATATTGCGCTAGTGCAAAATGATATTAATTCTATATAAACAGTGCTTTCGCTGTACCTGATAGTAATTCGCAACCTTTTTTCCCTTTCCGTTGGTATTTGCCGTACAGTAATAATATATCATAGTAGTCATGTTATTTAATGAATAACTTATCAATCAACTGACTTTATGCAATGATTTCTGGTCCTTAATGTCAAAATGAGAAATACGTATGTAAATGTATTTTACTTTCGTTCAGGTAAATTAATAAATGAATATTAGTGCTTCATTTAGTATATCCCTTCGAGATTTTACGTAATCCAATGTTCTACATCAAATTAGAAACATACCATAGCTACCACTCAACCACATTTGGTGGCCTTTTATCTAAATGTTTCAGCGGAATCAAGCATTAATATGCATTCATGAAGCAATAATCCTTTATTTATGCAAATGGAAATTTTTGCCTCTCTGTTTTAGTTTACAATCTTTTCAATTCTAGATAATCATTCCAAGTTACACGTTTTACTACTAGAAATGAAACAGGCAAGCACGCTAAGACGGCTGCAGAACGGTGCCCTGCCACTGAAAACACTTGTACCTTTATATAAGTCGATATATACGAGTGCTATAAAGGTGCCATATACGCCATAAAGGGGTCAGCAACCTCATGCAGATCGTTTCTATCTCAAGAAAAGTAACCTTCGTAAAGGAACGGGTACTTTTATGACAAGGCACCGACAGGCAAGTTACATTTGCAGCGATGGGGGCAAGTAGAATTAGGAGCTGATCTGCATAAGGAAGCCGTACCACCCTTGTGAAGATTTTTATTTTTTCCGACAGTGACAGACTTGCATAAAGATACCGACCCCTTTATGGTAATAACGGGGCATCGTTAAATCGTTATGAAGGGGTACTATTCAGTCGACTTTACTAAAGCTAATGGGAAGTAAAACGCAAGTTTGTCCCAATGCACTCAATCAGAACAAATCTAGTCACATGAATGAAACCAGCTGCCTAAGTTATGTCAGTTCATGGAACTTTGCTAATAGTCTTAACAATATGTTAATTCACACATTCTAATATATTAATTCACACATTACTAATATATTAATTCCCACGTTACTAATAGTATATTAATTCACGGATTATTACGTCTACATAAAAAAAGTATTAAATATAAATAGTTGTAGTGACTAATATTGTGATAGTGCCGGCTTCGATGGTGCACGGGTAACATCTTCATCAGCAATTAAAAAAGACCAAAGTTCAAATTACGTTAAGAGTTTTATATTACAACTTCCAATTTCTTGAGATACTTCGTAAGGTTTTTTTTATTTACAATGCTGATATTGTAGATGTTCTGCATAAACTTTCCAAATTATGTATTTACTGAATAACTCAAGTAACACTTCTACGCTAAAAAAGTTCGCGGAAAATATTTGTACAGCAGTTTTATTTTTCTGGAACTTGATAAATTATTATCGAGTCACCTTCCAAGAAACAGTAACAATCATAAAAATACCCATATACTTCCTTCATCACTACTAAGGCTCTTGGAAACATCGATAGATTACTTCTACAGTAGCCTACTGGTAGTCGCATTGTTTTGGATGGCCTGAGTTCTCTGAGACCATTAAGGCCATAAAACTTTCTTTTTAAGACAGAATCGAGGGTCAAAGGCTGAAAAATCTAGCAAATTAGCAGTTACTATCGAATGATAAGTTACTGGATATTAAAATATAAGATTGTTTGCGCAACTGCTATTTACACTCTTAGACAAAAAAAAAAAACGACGCACCGAGAAGATATAAAGCAAATTGGACACCAATTGATATGCATACAGGTTTCGACGGAAAATGCAAAATTTTACATTTTGTCTGCCAATGAATGAACGGTTGTCGCTACAGCGCATCTGAGCTGCGCAAATGGCAGGATATTTTTTTCTTTCTTATAACGTGCTCCGCCCTTAGGCACTACACGGAAAAGGAGGGATGCCCCGTGGAGGTCTTTTTAAGGGAAACTGGCTCGTATCCACGTTACACATGGGGAAAACCTGGAAAACGCCCATGCAGCCAGCCCGTTCGGCAGGACTCGAACCCCGGACCGAACTACCAGTGTTCAGCGGCTTTAACCGCTCGGCCGCTGGCGGGCCTGGCAGGATATTTAAGAGGAGAAATTACGATTCCATGTCATAAATTCTTCACGAATTGCATTCCGTGTACTCTGGTAGACAGTAACTATGCCTCGCATACACGCGCGCGAACGATATGCGCAGATGTCAGAATTTGAGAGAGGTCGTGTAGTTGAACTCAAAGAAGCCGGTTGGTCTTATCGGCGAATAGCTCGACATTCGAGCAGGAGCTATGCCACTATTAGACGATGTTGGCAAGAATGTGTGAACCACCTTCTTGACGCATACAGCGTCAAGAAAGAAGCGGTAGGCCTAGAAAAACGACAGAACGTGAAAACCGAGCAATCGTCAGAGCGGCACTCACAGCACCAGATGCATTATTATCACCGATTGTACATGCAACAAGTGTTACAGTGACCGCAAGGACCATTCATAGACAGCTCACAGAAAGGCGGCTGATGTCACGGCGCCCCTTGCGCCGACTACCATTGACTTCTGTACAACGTCAAGCCCGTTTGTAGTATTGTCGGGCTCATTCGCAGTGAAATGTCACTGACTGGAGTAGAGTAGTCTTCAATGATCAGCCCCTTGAACTGAGCTCCGATGACCAGCGAAGGCGAGTCTGGAGACGTCCTGGACAGCGGTGTGATACCACCTGACTGTCTTCCGGCAGACAGGCCGACAACCAGGACTGATGGTCTGGGGTGCCATTTCATTTCATGGTAGGACCCCTTTGGTTGTCATCCGTCGCAAACTTACAGCACAGCGGTACGTCGACGAAGTTCTCAGGCCCGTTGTGTTGCCCTTCATGTCACACCAACCTGAGCTTACATTTCAGCAAGTTCATGCCCGCCACCACACTGCACATGTTTCTACTGCTTGCCGAGCATTACCTTGGCCAGGAAGGTCGCCGGATCTCTCTCCTATTGAGCACGTTTGGAGCATTATGGGCAGGGCTCTCCAACCAGCTCGGGATGTTGGCATCTAACGCGCCAGTTGAACAGAATTTGGCACGATATCCCTCAGAGGACATCTGCAACCTCTATCAATCGATGCCAAGCCGAATAACTGCTTGCATAAGGGTCAGAGGTGGACAGACGCGTTACTGACTTTTTTACTTCGTGAAGCTCTATAACTTCAATAAATCATCCAATTTTTCTCAAACTGTAATTTTTTTTCTGTACATGTACATCATTTCTACCGATTTTCGTACCATTCGGATAACTCCTTCTTGGTGCGTCTTTTTTTTTTTTTTTTTTGTCTAAGAGTGTATATAAAATGCGACATGGCGTAGAATGGACGAAAGATGCTTTCATTCTGTTGAACTATATAGTACGAACTACATTGTCAAATACCACGTCGCTTCATACATTTCTTCTACAAAAAAACTCTGGTACTTTCGTCTGCTCTCAGCTGTCGATCAAACAGAGTAAGTTACCGCCTTCTATCAAGCAAATTCAACTATTGCAAGTTTCAGCCAAGTGGCATAAATTTTCGAGAACGTTTTGAACACAGAAATATTATTTATTACAACATTAACCCGATTACACGATAGCCTCATAAGTAACACGATGTTGCAGTTTTGAAGTTTATTAATACAGCTTAAATGTAGAAAAAAAAAAGATTTCCATATAAAAATTCCTTCCCATGTACTGTATGGAATCTACATATGGAACATTCGAACCTCATATATTGAAGATGTTTCCCGATGAAGATTCACAATTCAATGGTTTTAATACCATACATTGAAATAAAACTATTACCTTTATCCAAAAAAAAAGGTCGGAAAAAGATAATAAAACAATACATCTATGCATATTTTCTAAATTTGTCATTGGTCAGATCACAAGACAATTTACTGAAAACATTTGACCTTACGGGACTTGATTTTGAATTATTATTATTGTTATTATTAAGGTTGAAATAATGTAGGTTATATTAATATTTGTCTAGTTAATGTGAAGTCTGTGCCTAGTACACGAAATCTAAATAAAAGCTGTTCAATAAAAGTTTGACTTAAAAAAAAAAGGAGATAGAAAACATTAACACATGGACATAGGCAAAGAATGAAATCCTATGAAAGAGATTAAACAGAAGATTAATTAATTTTGCCGCTACTAATGCCCAGCGTTTGTTTTAAAACAGAATTTTGTCGCCAAAAAAGGCCAAAATTCGCGACGCGATCTTTGATTTTGGAGGGAAAACTCGCAAATCTTTCACGAGCTATTGTTTACACTAATAATTTTTTGGTCTAGGCTTGGTATTAAGATTTTGAAAGACGGGAAGCAGTAACTCATAATAATATACAGAGAAATACGTTTCACGCGAAAATGCTTAAGACGAAATATCGGTTAACGCGAAACAATACAACGGTCCCGACAAAGTACTATGCATTTTCATGAATTTTTTTTTTCTTTTAACATGAAACAAAAATCCCTTAACACGAAAAGATTTCCCTTCTAAAATACGGGGAACACCAGCCGCGCAGGCGATATTTAACCCTCTAACCGGCAAGGCCGTATATATGCGGCTTAGAATATTTTTTGTGATATCTGTACGAACGTATATATACGTGCATATTAAAATATGTCAAAGAAATTAAGGCTGTATATTAAAAGTACATAAATCCAGGTATAAAATGCCAGGAAATTTTTCACATTAAATCAAGAAAATAAATTCTTTTGGTAGCAGTTTTGGGAAATTTGTGCTTTCCTAGCGAAAACCTTGGCTGGTCAGAGGGTTAAGAAGGGTGTGAAATGAAACACAGGTGGTTTCACATGTTTCGTACAAAGGAGGCTAACTTGGCTTTGAAATACCTTCGGAATAGCCTGTGACACGAGCCAATTTCTTTTATTTAACCTACTTTCACCCTCCACCCCTACAAACATCTCATCTCCCGTCAGTTGGCTTCGGAGTTCGGTGACGAGTACATCCAACAACCCCTAGAACTTAACTCATTTGATTCTAGGGGGTGCTGGTACATCGCAGTGTCTGTAAAAATCAGTGAGTTCTGCTCGTCCCAAAAGAAATGGAGAAGGAGGATATTGAAACTGAGCCGACAGTTAATGAAATGTTTGACAAAAGTTTCTGCATTATTGGGCTGTTCTTACTGTATCATCGGAAGAATTCGTTGCAGTAGATAATGATGACGTGTGTACAGACCCAATTATGGCAGACAAAGACAATTTGAAGTTTGTTCAAAGCTCAACAAATATGATGGATGCAGATTCTGACGACGAAAATGAAATGAATAATGCAGCTCCTGCTCCCACGTTATCCGAAACGAGGAACATCTTGAAAGCAGTTATTTAGACGCACATTCCAATGGTGAGATGAATAACAAAATGGACGACATCGAACAATTTGTTGACAATTTGATGCTAAAAACGACAATGCGAAGAAAAATATCAGATTATTTCCCAAAAACTCAATAAATGTTTTGTTTTTCAAAAAATTTGAAAATTTTGTATTAAATTAAGTTCCTATAGATGTTTTTGTTTCATTGATTTTTATTAAATACATAGTACATAATTACATATCTATGTAAATATAATGTACTCTAATAAACTTAATTTTGTTGAATATATGTTTTTTTTTGGCAATATCCTTTAACACGAAAACATATTTCAGTACCCTCAGTTTAGTGTTAAACGATTTTCACTGTATATCTAAATAAATATGATATGGAAGCACATTTTCCACTTGAATTATACACCAACCAAATTCTGAAACGTATTCAATACCGTTACTTAAGAGATCAAGACTACTATTTACTTAAACAAGGTTTTTCATATGTTGCATTGTATGTAAGCAGATTTCCTTTATGAAACAGTACATAATTAGGAAAGAATCGTTAGGCATCGAAACTGTTTGTCGGTACTGAGAGCCAAAGCAGGGTGATTTTTAGTAACTTCGGAAAACGATTTCGTTTCATATTCTATACAAATCCGGTAAAATTGAATGCAAATCAAAGTACTGATTTGGATAACCCATTTACTTTGCAGTGCACTTCTGCGAATTTTCTGAGCAAAAATAGCAAAAAATTGAATTAAGCACAAAATAATCTAACAATTATGTTTAAAAATAACAAGAAAAAAGTCTAAAATGATCGGATTTATTCGAACGGAAAAATCTGATATTCGCGAAATTCATGAAATAATCGCGGAAATTCATGCCGTGATAAAGTTAGCGCCCGTTTAGAAACAATGAATGAGCGAATGAAAACTATTCGCCTACAACAAAAGACCCTTTTTTTCTTTCTTATTCCGAGACCAAGTAGAAAGAGAAGTGTAAACAATGTGTCACATGTTGCCAATATGGAGAATTATGTTTCAAAATCGAATCAGTTAATGATTCCACGGTAAACGTACTACAAGGAGTTTTTGAGCGGAAAGTATGCAACAGAGTGTCGACCTTTGTAGTACAGCCTATTACAGCACACAGTGTACAGTATGTTTCAGAATAAAATGCAATAATGGCTTCATGGTAAATATACAGTACAATTTAAAGCCTTTCTGTCCGACATGAAACGCACATTAAGTTTGAAAATTTTGAGAAAAGCCAGTAAAGAAGCATGCTAAAAAAAGGTAAGAAACATTGTGTTATGCTTCACCTACAAAATGACCACAATTCTCATATAAACAGTAAGATAAACTACTTTAATTGCTTATACTTCATTTATGTTTAAAATACAGAATCAAAGCGATGTTACTAAACATCAAAATTTCTAGCTGCTAACAATCTAATTATGCACGTTCAAAATGAAACTGTGTCTTTACTAATCCGAATCAACATTATCGGTATTAGGAATCAGAAGGGTTTAATCTCGCAAAACGCATTCTGGGGAAACAACGAACTTAACACTGGAGATCAATACGTTGACATTCCGTTCATTAGCAAACAATTTGGGCTCAGATAACTCGCTCTCAGCCAGCTATCGTTAATATGATAATTGTTTCAGAAGCTAACAATACTTTTACATTAGATGATGTGTGAAAGTTGTCTAAAATTCGGATATACAGAGCATGGTAAAATGTCTAACACACGGCTCCCATCAGTATAAGATTTCCACGAAAATACATCACATATTACAGAATAAAAAAGAGGCTTTATAAAAACCTTTCTCAGATTTAAATTCGCTACAATAATGTAAACGCACAGAAATATCCCGGTTTTATTAGCAAGCAAAGTTTATACTGCACACAGCAATCTTTAAAGTTTTACCTAGAAACGACACGCATTGAAACGATTATCAGGTTCCAGGAAGGCATCGAATCAGAAGAACATGCGGCATATGCTGTTGTATGCACAGCTGAAATCGTGCGCTGGTGTAACGGAGGTTCAGTAACATTTATCAAAAAGGGAGCTAAACCATAACAGCCATCAAGATGCATGAAAAGGTTGGAAATGTCATGCTTCTGTCACATAATTGCGTGCTAAGGACACGCAAAAAGACGCCCAAGGGAGGAGACAGTTTAGTTTCTGGAGATAAAAAATTTTACGGATTTACCATGAAGCACCACCCGCGAACAAGCGAAGAGACGTCCAAACAAGGAACGAGGAAGAACATGGCCATGACGCTCATGGATGATGCATTGATTAGTTAGTAGGACATCAAATGAAAGCCATTCCGGATGATTCTAAGCAATGTAGATTGCGACACATGCAACGCCAACAGCTGTTCAAAGAATCGACTTCCTCTGGCTTCTTTTAATGCTCTTTCGCATTAGTAAATGATTTTTTGTGAGCCTCGACTTCTAATTCTTAATGAGACTCTCCCCCTCCTTTGTTTCACTTATTGATTCAAAATCCTCTGCCTCAATATTTACAATGATTTCTTTGCAAAAATTGTTCTACATAACAATTCAACATAAATAACACTATTTTATTTCTTACTGTTACGTAAACTTCAATAAAATGTATTTTATTTCCTACTGTTACGTTGTCTTACGTATTTATATTATTGACAAATAATGAAATGGGTAGACAGAGGGAAAATACTTTCATCTCATTCCCCATCTGGAATGTGAAAGCCGAAATTAAGATTACAATGTACGAACTAGGGGTAAATGACACTCCTCTGTAGATGATAAGGGGCGGCGGAGATTGAACCCTAACCACTCGGCAAACCATATTTTCGCTTGCACTGAACAGGAAACTTCGCAGTAAAGCTCAAACACTTTCTATCTTCAAAAATTTTGCATCGCTTTGCTTGGATGTCTTTCCGCTTTTACTTTTCTTCGGCTGGTCATTTCCACGGTCATTAATCCACGGTACATGAAACTCTTCAATCTTGAAAAATCTATTTTAAGAAACAATGGACAAGTGGATGTACATATCAAGGATCCGTATCTAAGGCCGAAGGGGTGTACCATAGACAACTATTTCGAAACCTGTATCGAATACAACGACATACATATTTGTAAAGTTAATTACATAAAAATAACTAACTTTCTTTTAAAAGTCAAGTTTAATGAAATTTTCAGAATACGATTATGAAGCATTCGCCTCTTGATAATTACTTTCATTTGTTTTGACTGCATATGGGGCCTTACATGTACCGTATAGGTAATTTATGACCGTATACTGCAATAAAAAGTGGTCATTATGCAATAAAAAGAAGTCATTATTATTCTGCGACGACTAACTACTTGCAGTTATGAAGATAAATTACTAATGCCATGTTATATACACTGGAGTAACTTTTATTTTTAGTGACGATATTGACTTGGAGCTCCTCGGACATAAATTTTGAGTCCCAGACCCACAAATTATCCGATATAAATTTCCTCATACATTCACGGCTCACCAGCGGCCGAGCGGTTAGGTCGCTAAACACTGGTAGTTTGATCCGGGGTTTGAATCTCAGCGAAAGGGCTGGATGTATGACGATTTCGTGGTTTTCCCAATGCGTAATATGCTGAAAACCAGTTTCTCTTATAAAGTCCTCCACGAAAGGCATCCCTCCTCTTAGGCAGATAGCCCTCGCGTTGCCATAATTAAATAAACCAAACCCATATATTCAGATTTCATTTTGAAGTAATCCTAAACGAGAAAACGTTTTTTACAGTTGCTAGAATGGTATAATTTCCTCCATCAACTAATAAAAATTCCTTAAATTATAAAATTAAATTCCATTGCTTTCAATAATTCTTATTATTACAACAATAGTAGGAAGAAACATACATGCAAATTATTATAATTTCAATCGATATTAACATATTACAGGTCCTGTTACTTACACAGAATGACAGAAAGGAGCATAAAAAAATCTGAAAGGCTTCAGGTTTTAACGGTCGACCAAAAGGTTTTGTTAAGGTTTTTTACTCTCTCGCCGGGCTCGCAGTCCACCAGACTGCTTTTGCACTCACTCCTACTAAACCTCTTTTTAGACCATAGGGGCGGTAGCCCAGAAGGGATATTAGTCTCAAAATGGCCTTTTGTGGCGTTTCACTATAAACGGTGAATCACTTTTTAAATTGTTGCCACCAAAGATTATAGCTTCGTATTATATTTAAAAAAATTAAATAATGAAGAATTTGCATGGTTGTATATTTGTTTTTCGCCTTGTGAAAAAACGGCGGTACTCAGAGCCATCAAATTTTGAATAATATAATCCTCAACCCGAACATGAACACGGGAACGCTCGAGTTTTGAATTTCAAATTTCTTTTATCATTTATTTCATATTTTGCAAAACTTCAACTAGTTTTTTATTAAAAATTCAATGATTTCAAAGCCAGCAATGGCAACACAGTACGGAAAAAAATAATTTTATCTCCAGCGCGCCATACTGCAAATTCTAGAGATATGCTGTTTTTAAATATTTTGTGATATTGCTGTTGAATCGAATTTTATGCGCGTTAAGTGCGAAGAATATGCTATTTAATAAATGAAAATGTACAACACGTTAAAAAACAAGCCCCCGTTGGGCGTAAAATAAAATCGCAAAGGTTTCAGATTTTTTTAATTTATTTATTTACTTGCTTATGCATTATTATTATTTTCTTTCTTTCTTTCTTTCTTTTTTTTAGCTTTATTATCGAACATCATTTCCTTCATACTTACGCCACATACAATTCAACAACAAATTCATAAAAATTTTAAAAGCAGCATAGCAGTATACGTTTAGAATTCCCGATGCGTAAGTGCTGGCATACATTTCCCTGTCCTCCGCCCCCTCTCCAGTCTTTTCTCAGTTCATCATATCAATGCTGTTTTCTTACTAAGATAGCTTTACAAAAAATTTTTTTTCTTTTTATTATTAACGTTTTCTGTGTTTACCTTATTTATTCAATATCACGTTCTTGGCGCTTACACCACATAAAATTCGATTCAACAGCAAAATAACTAAATATTTAAAAACAGCATAGAATATCCGATAGACCATCTCGCGCGCCAGAGATTAAAAATGTTTTATTCCTTACAGTGTTGCCACTGATCGCTTTGAAATCGTTAAGTTTGTTACTCAAAAATTCCTTTAAAGTTTTACAAAATATGAAATAGATGAAAAAAAAAAACAAATTCGAAATAAAACAAATTCAGGCTTCCAGGTGTCCATGTTCGGGTGGAGGACTACCCTATTCAAAATTTGGCAGCGCTAGCACAATGCGAGAATACATACACTCATGCAGATTTGTCACTACTTAATTTCGTTAAATATAACAAAGGGCGATAATATTTGGTGGCAACAATTTGAAAATTGATAAAGCTCATTTAAGTGTTTGGAAGCAAAACGCAGTTTTGAGACTAATAACTTATTAGGGACTAACGTCCCTTTTGGGTTAAAAACAAAGAATTCTATTTGTCGTTAGAATTAATTACATCATTTTCCTAAATCTTAGAACTATTAAGAAAACGTAACATGAGATCCAAAAGTAAGAACACTTAATAACCTCCTTTCCAATCATCCATTAATCTTTAGATTTATTCAAAGAACTTCGCAATTAAAAATCAATTTTCTGCAATAATGCTGTCTTTCGTTATGGTTCAAGATAATGAAGCTGGCATTTTGCAGACAAAATTCTGTCGCATCTTTATAACATATACATGACTGTAACATAGGAAATGATGTCACGCTGATACACTGGTTAACATTTATATAAAAAGTATATAAATCATTTTATATTGTTATACGAGGCATATTCAGAAGAGCACAAAAATACTTCGCGGCACTCCATATAAAAAGTATTGAAGTGCCAAGTTGCATGTTTTTAGTTGAAGGTAAATAAATGTTCATAAAATTATAAACCACAATTTTTGAGGAAAAAATTATGAAAATTTATTATTATTAATAAACATTATTTTACTAAAAGCTAGAGAAAAACATCTTGATTATTAATATTAGTTATTAATATTACTAATGATTACTATTTCTAATGTGACAGTCGCCACCCATAAAAAGTACTTCATGAGCGAATCTAATATTTCATTAAAAAAATACCTTTCAAATTTCGTACGTTTGTTTTATAGTTGTTATGCGTTGCATAAAATAAAAATTAAAGAATCCAAAGAATTCTTATTGATTTTATTACAAATGTAAATAATTAAATCACCACAATAAAAGTCAATTAGTAAAATTAATTTATTTATTAGCTTAATAAACAAATACATAAACAAAACACTGAATTAAAAAAAAATTAGTTTCTTCAATCTACATTAAAAAGAAAAACAAAGAAAAGTAAAAAAAAATTGTTTCTGCCCTCATATTTACATTTAACCTAGAACTGAAAAATTGCGTAAAGTGTTACGTATTGGCAACAAGAAATCGTGGAAAAAGCAACAACCACAATACAGAAATCAGAGGGAGGAGCAAAATAAAATCAAACGTAAGGCCATCTGTTGAAGAAAACAGTAATGAAACGAAAAAAAGCTTGAAAAAAATCTGAAATGTTTTCAGATTTTAAATTACGTCCAAAAGGGCGTTTTTTTAACGTTTTGTGTGTTACCTTTATTTATTAAATATCATGTTCTTCGCACTTAAACGATAAAATTCAGTTCACCAGGAATATCCCAAAATAATTTTAAAATGAGCATATCTTTAGAATTTCCGATACACAGTTCCGCGCTCTGGAGATAAAAAGGTTTTTTTCCCCCGTCGAGTGTTGCCATTGCTCGCTTTCAAATCGTTGAGTTTGTTAATAAAAAATTCGTAAAAATTTTACAAAATATGAAATAGATATTAAAACAAATTCCAAATTTGGGCTTCCAGATGCCCATATTCGGGTGGAAACGTACGTTATTCAAAACTGGATGGCTCTAGGTACCGTTGTTTTATCACAATGCCAGAAGCATACATACATTTATGCAGATTCTTCATTATTTAATTTATCACAATGCCAGAAGCATACATACATTTATGCAGATTCTTCATTATTTAATTTCTTTAAATATAATACAGGCCGATAATGTTTGGTGGCAACAATTTGAAAAGTGAATCGGACATTTATAGTGAATCAACGGAAAATGCCAAAACGAAAACAATAATCCTTCAGGGACAAGGCCCCTTTGGACTAGAATTTTTTTTTTCCCTCTCTTGAATGTATTGAGAACTGAATTCGAATTAATGTTACTAACTATTGAATTTATCCCAATAAATACCATCTCGAATTTCAGAACTAGACCCGCCAGAAAAGTTTTTCCAACAGAGGAATCCGTGATAGAGCTTTAAGGGCGAAATGAGAACTCTGTCTAGACCTTCCGTCGGAATTTCTTTCAGTTTTCAAAGACGTTCTAATTGCAGCAAGATCGTTTAACTTCATAACTGGAATGATGTTTCATATATTTATGAATCTTAATTATCTTTCTATCACATAAGAATTTTGATAAATTTTAATTCCATAGATACTTATATTTCCATCATAAATTTAATTCGATTGATACTAATATCTTCATTAAGTGGCAACGAATACGATCCTTTATATTTTGGTGAAAATTAATTATCTAGTATGATCCTATGCATAGTTTAATATTATGCCCATGGAACAACTTTTCTTTATTTATGTCGTCTCGATTTCTGCCGTTGGTGTCGGAACGAACTATTTACATAAACTCAGGGCATTATTACATTTTTTACTTCTTCATTAGATGAACTGAAATTCGAATTATTAATTACAATCGCATAACTGCATTTAAACATTTGCATGGAAAAATGAGTCGTATTATTAATTTTTAGAGACGAAGATACATCGGATGCTCACACATCAACTATGTCTGTTGCGTCAAACAATTAGCTGAAATATGACCGTAAAATTCCACAAACAAATTCAAAGTGCTGTTCAGACGAATGGTAAGAAAAAAAAAATGCTTACCCAGTACCACTGAAAATAGTCAGATGATAACTACAGTAAGATATATCAAACAATATTGATTATAATGCGAAAAATCAAATAGCATAATTTACCATTCCGGATAAGAAAAATTTCAAAACTTTCAAAAACACCGGAAATTCCAAAATGGATGGGTATGGCAACTATTTCAATAGATGACACCTCTAACACTGTTACAAGTAAATGCGTCACTCAAAATTCGAGTTGCACTTTATATACTTAGGGTTTCAGAGACTGGAGGCCACTTTGTTTTTTATGGTGAAGCATTGAAGTTTCTTGAAGTCAGATGAACAAGCTCATCAGGTTACCAAGCGGAAAGTCATTGTCTTATGAGGCTCATGAACATTTGGAAAATGTCTCTTTAACCCTTTGACTACAATTTAAAAAAAGATTACCCTGTTTTCTATATCCAAGTGAACTGAATATGTCATAAATTAGGTAAATGTAGCATTCGGGATTTTTTTGACAAACGGTTTTCAAGACAAAGGCTGGGACACATATGTCGCAGCCGTAGATGGTCCCACAGGTAGCGATTGACTTACTATAAGCACACCTATTATTCTGGAAAACTTTATTACATGAAACAGATTTACATCGTATAGTACAGGGTAAAGCATTCTTTGCATAACCCAACATTGCACATTGGGCAACTCATACTTGTTCTTTTCTCTATGTTCATTTGTGTACAACGAACACAGCGGCGTCTGAGATTTTCCAACTACTGGAAGATGATCCTCAGCATTCAGGAGCTTCTCCTTTCTCTCCACCTTTTTAAACTTTTAGTGAGACATATATGTCTCGTTAATAGTCAAAGGGTTAAACACTTCAAAAAGTTTTCCGCAAAATTGCGTTGCGAAGTAATGCTTAATCATAAAAACTCGCTTGGGGAACACTCACCTCCGCCTTCTATCAAACAAACGCTTTGTTAAGCTACCAGCATAAACTGCAACTGAAATTTCAAGTGATATGTAACTTGTAACATAGCTCCATTGAAACAATTTGCTATTAATACCCATTCTGGAATTTGCATTATTTTTGAAAATTTCTTGTGCGCGACTTCTGAATCACCTTGCAGTACAGCCTATAGTACAAAAAATCATACAGTACTGATGAAAAATGAAACATTACTGACTGCAGTATGAAACGCATAGTAGTACTGATTACAGTATCAAAAATCAATTAGCGTTGACCATAAAAAAACAAAATACTAATTCTAGAATGAGAAGTCATTATATTTCTTATTCTATTATTAGTATTCTGTTTTTTAGACCATTATGTACTGATTATAGAATTAAAAATAAAACAAAACAAAACTGACAATACAATGAAAAATTAAACCAGCCTGTAAGGCGAAAAATGTGGATTTTTTGTTTCCTATTACATTTAGATTCTCTAGAAAAATAATAGTTCATGCGATTCGTTTTGTATGGATATTCACTTTATTGCGATGCATAATAATACAGGGTGTTTATAAAGTCCCGGACCCATTTTGATGTTTAATAACTTATAAAATAATAAAGATAGATTAAAATTAAGAACATAAATGGTTAGATAAACTCAAAAAGTTTCATGACCCTTGTCAATGAACTTCCACGTGTGCCCCCTTCGTCGCACGGAGAATATCAAGTCGATATTCAATTTCACGCCAGGTACCGGCAAGCATGTCGGCATCCACAGAGGCTATTGCGGTTGTAATTCTGGCTTTTAAGTCATCAATGTTCGACACTCTCCTCCTGTAAACGTTGTCCTTTACAAATCCCCAAAGGAAAAAATTCCAGCTGCGTTATATCAGGTGATCTCGGTGGCCGAGGAATTGGACCTTCTCGCCCAATCCATCTTCCTGTAAAATGGTCATTCAAAGAACTACGAACGATGGTACCCCAATGAGGAGTTGCACTATCTTGTTGCAAAAAGACATGTGGCTGAAGCTCTTCTAGTTGTGGAAATACGAAGTTTAACAACATGTCTAAGTATACGATTGATGAGACCGTCCAATTCCTTGGCTTAATCCAGATCACCTGATATAACGCCGCTGGACTTTTTCCTTTGGAGATTTGTAAAGGACAACGCTTACAGGAGGAGAGTGTCGAACATTGATGACCTAAAAGCCAGAATTACAACCGCAATAGCCTCTGTGGATGCCGACATGCTTGCCGGTACCTGGCGTGAAATTGAATATCGACTTGATATTCTCCGTGCGACGAAGGGGCACACGTGGAAGTTCATTGACGAGAGTCATGAAACTTTTTGAGTCTACCTAACTATTTATGTTATTAATTTTAATCTATCTTTATTATTTTATGAGTTATTAAACATCAAAATGGGTCCGGGACTTTATAAACACCCTGTATTGCAAGCCATTATTCATTACAGTACAAATATCAAACAGTGTGAAAAAGTGCGAAATTTTTGTCTCCTTTTGCTTTTATACGTGATTATTTTTATGGTGTAATTAATTTTATTGCGGTGCACTGTAACCGAGCTTGTACTACTTTGAAGTATGCCACAGGAAGTGTTAAAGATCTGTACTTCGGCGCAAATCTCGAAAGCGTTTTTGTGCTCATAATGCCACAGGAAAATAATAATTTTAAATACGGTTTGCTGATCATTCAGAATCTTATTCATCTTACATTTGTATGACGCACAATGCAGTTTATCAAAATCACATATAAATAACTTATACCCATGAATTCTCAGTGCTAGGGAAATTTTCCATAGTCCTTTCACAGCCCTGTTACGTCAGAGAAACGTAACGGACTCATATCACTAAAGCTCTAAACAAACTATATTCTGTAAACAAGTTATTCCCCCCCCCAACTAATACATAAACGCCGATGCAATAGACGAAACCAACTTGATGGACGCAAAAAAAGTACGAAAGAAAATACTGCCCGAAAGCTAGTTCTACCAACCAACATAGCCTTTTCCCCCCCCCTCCTCCTTTCAAATAAGATAATCTCCTAAAAGAAAAATATACACAAGTCTTCCAATTTTGAAACAAACGCTTTAGGCGAAAAAGCTGCTCGAGCGTATTTATTTCAAATATATAGAACTCGAAACGTTACATGCATTAAACATTAAGAAATAAATAAACAGAAAATCCTTTTAAAGAGGAGAAAAACTGGCAAAATCCAACAGCAGATGCGCCATACGGTTTTCCCCATCAATTCTTCAGCAATACATTCTGCAGTTTGTTGCTATATTTCTGAAATGCTACAATTCTGGAGGCGCAGACGCTGGATAAAAACAGTAAAAAAAGTATATAAATCAAACTAGCGGTAAAAAATATTCCTAGATTTGCTTTAATGTTATTTTGAAAAAAAAATTGGACGTCACGAATAGCAAATCCTCCGAGTATTAATGAAAATATTACATTTTACGAAAACCTGACTGCAAACGCATTTATTTCTGGTAACAAATGCACACGATATGCAAACGTAAAACATCCTTTTCGTAAATATTTTACTATAAATATTCTGAGAATATTCATTACATTTTGCCTTGAGATACTTTTCTTCAGCATTCTAAACTCATACTGTAGGGACTTCTGGAGCTAGGAAATGCAAGAAATCGACTGTACCCCCTCGTCGGAATCCGTACTACGAATCTTCCAGTTTTCAGTTTGATAGCATAAGCACTTACCCATCAGAGGATTCACAGAAGAAAGCTATAATACCTTAGATAAACGAGCAGCTAAAGGGAGATTGGGAACAGACACGATACCCAGTCAACAAAATCCAGGTGATGACGATTTACAGACGACCATATTTTACCTCCGGCACACCAATACAGACTCATAGGATTCAAAGCGAGAAAAGTGAAAATAAATTGTATCCTCGCCGGGATTCCAGCCACGGATCTTCTAGTGGTAGTTGGATCTAACCACTTACACTATGAAAGCACAGCACGTACGGGCGAAATGTGATACTTCCTTACAGTATATCTGAAGCCATTGCAGAAGTAAACTCTTTTTATTCTACCTAAAACGATTTAAAAAATATAAGATATTCTTATGTGTGGCACAAGTTTTAAAAGACGCCAACGCTGTACGTATTTAATTTACTTTTTTACGGCATGTGAACAAGGTACATTCGATATCGGACAAAAAACGCAATGCCTCGAATGGAATTTTATTAACACTTATAATTAAAATGGAAAAGAGACAAGTACGTGTACCTGAGTCAATCCAGAACAAAAATTAGCAGAGGAAAAAAACTTAATTTTGGAAAGATTTCCAATAAAACTATGGATTTTGAGGGTGATAAGGCTTAGGTCTCCCTTCTATCTGAAATTAGGTGTTATATTTTCATTAGAGGAAAGGTAAAAATATTAATCTAACAAAATAGGAAGTCGTTGAAAATGGATGAGATGAAGACATTGATTTATTTTCTGTGCCCATCAATGGCAGAATCGATAAGACCAGTGAGCAGTGGGGTTTGACTCGTGTTGATATCCTGGCCACATACAGTCAGCCCTTTTGCAGGACAACAAGGTAAATAAAGAGGCAGTTTCTCTTAAAAAGACTTAACAAAGGCACCCATCTCTTTACAATGCTAGCTCTCGTGTGTTGTGCCATAATAAATAAACTAACTAATTAACAATTAATTATTTACCTATATGTTATAAAACTGCTCTGTTCTTCAGCATAATATAAGTGAAACATTTATAAGCATTTTACGTGAGTGCATTTTGCAAAACTGCAAGGCTTTTATGTTTATTACCGATTATCCCATTATTTTACTTTCGTTCATCTTATATTTTATTACATTACTTTTCTTATGTCGACTTCCGCCACGATAAAAATTAGTTAATGTACTCAGAGCTCCTCGAGTTCAGGAGAGAGCTTCTGGCAGTGATAACTGACGGTCTCGCTGTTACTTCTCCAAGCGATTGTATTTCTTATTTCGGCTTTAGCTTTGCTAGCCGAAATGATTAGAGAGAGTTTAAGGGCCTGAGCAAAAAGTGTGTAGATGCGATATACATTAAAATGATAAAATGCAAAAAATCATCTCTATTAGCGCCGCGAGATAACAGAGGCGCTCCGCTTGTTTCAGGTTATTACAACATTGGTCAAATGATTTATTCTCAAAAATGACTGAATATGAACAAATTTTTAAATGAACATTTGTGTAATAATTTTAGAAACCTACAAAAACACGCATTTGTATGCTTCTGTTTAGGTTTATTCAAATTAATTAAACTGAGTTTTACTCGTCATTTAGTACAGCCATTCAGTTAATGTCAGTAAAATCAAGTGTGGAAAAGATCCATTACACTCTAACGTATTATCGCAATGTCTCGTGTGTGCTGTCGCCGTATAAGTGGGTAACACATTTAGCTAACAATTGCAAAATCCATGATTCGAATCCCAAGGAGGCACAGTTAATTATTCATGTTCACTGGCTTCCAAAAACCTAATAGTATCTACAGTGTATCTACAGTGGCCTACTTTATAGTAACTACAGTGGCAAATTAACTTAAAAATGACGGTCGATTACTCGTCACCATGGAGGCTGGAAGTAAGAAGAAGAGGCCCTAACCGGTTTTCTCCATACACTGCTTTGAAGTACTGGCGATCCCCCCATTCAATGAAACCAAAACATTCAGTGACAAAACATTCAACAAAATATTCAGTGACTTACCATTAAGATCAATGGGTTTTGGCACGATCAGATGTAAATATTTTGTAATTACGTCGTAAATATACATAAAAATGTATATATTTTCTTTTTCTGCAATATTTCAGAGTCCGAAGCATGTGAGAAGAATACATCTTTAAACCACATTTCACTCTGAACGGAATTAAATGCTATACTTTTCACAAAACAATTTACTCAGAACGGTTTAATTTGAATGAAATAGTTTCAGAAGTTTTCGTTAATTACATTAGAAAACAATTTTAAGGTGATTCGCTTTTATTCGGTTAAGGATTACAAAAATTAAGATCAAAGTTTATTGTATTATTAATATTAAAATTATGCATTATTTCTATCTATTTATAGAGCTTCTTGTTAAAATACTTTCTCAAATATGACATGATTTTTTAGCTTCTGAGGCATCTTTTAAATCGAAAAATCTAATGTAAGTCAGTTTATAATTAGCACTCTATTCGGTCCGTTTCAAATTAGAGCACCTTTTATTTTAATAGTAAAATACGTTAAATATTGGTGCTCATTTCCATGTACTTGACTTTCTCTGATTATTTCTGAAAGGGAATAAAAAAGGATTTTTTTTAAACATTATTTAAAACTTGTGACTGAGTTATTATAAAATGTAAGAGAATAATTCTTTGAATTATACTGATTAGATTTTTTTTACCCTTAATTTCAACAATACATGTTCTAAAACTCTCCTTCATTACTCCCTTAAGTACGCGTCTCATAGAATTTGCTTTACAATACCATTTGGCAGATTGCTTTCCAGAACGAACAATTCTTGCTTAAATAATTTTATAAACGTATTTGTCAACCGGATTTCAATTTATGTTTACAATTCAATGTTAAGGTTATTACATATTTAGATAATATTTATAATCATTATAAATTTAGATACATTTAATTAATTAGATTTCTTCACAGTAACTTTCACAGGAGTTTATGAATGAATGAATCCTTCATTTCAAATACATTTAAATAAATAAATAAGTGCCCAAATAAGTAAAAAGTGTAAACCCAAAGTGATTATAAAATTAAAATGATGAGTTTAAAAAGAGCAACTATAAAGCCTCTCCTCTAAAAATTTTTAAAAAGTACATTACAATGATATGTGAATGACAAAAAAAAATGTATTTTATTTAAAACATTTTGGCGTTTGGAACATAAAATAAAAGTAGTGAATACTCTATCAAGCTTATCGAAAGAAGTATACAATTTTATAGGTACTAAGGTGTTTTCATTCTTTAAGTATAACATTTTTGCTTAAATCTATATTTTTGTATTTCAACAGCTTAGAATTTTATAAAACAAATTCATAATCAAAATCGCCGTTGTTAGTTATTAAAAAATAATCGAGATATGATTTTTGCGTAAATATCACTAAACTATACAAATTGCTATTATCCATCACAGAATGATCGTTTCTTTTATGCGGAGGTGTTCCGTTTTTCGATTTGTATGGAATTGTCGTTGGTCGAAATACTATCATAAGCGCTGTTTTAAGGGAGCTACTGAATGTAAACAAAAAACACCCCATCTGGAGACCGAAGCCTCGGAGCAGTGTTTTACTGGTAGTGCGGGGTTGGCTCTCCTTTTTTTTACCTCCACGCTCGTCACCAACTAAATTTGGTCGACTGGATTTCGTGCCTAACTTCATTCGCCTTTTTAGTAGGAAAAGAGTATATAAAGATTTATCGCATTCCTGAAGGTTCGCTCTCATGGTACAAAGAATTAACGTATCCTGTTAGCAGTTAGAAAATGCGCTGTTCGACGCTCGGACATGGTTGGTGGTTCATGTTTCCTGGCTTCTAAAAACCATAGAGTGGCGTTACTGTATTACAAGATTTCCTTATGCTGACAAACATTCTATTGTCATACTTAAAAATAATAATAATAATAATAATAAACCCTGAAAGCTTTCAGATTATATATCCACTCAAAAGGGCTTTTTTTTTTACGTTTTGTGTGTTACCTTTATTTATTAAATATCACATCCTTCGCACTTAAACCATAAAATTCAATTAAACAGCAATATCATAAACTATTTAAAAGAGCATCTCTTTAGAATTTCCGATACACAGTCTCACGCGCTAAAGACAAAAAAAAAAATAATAATAATAAATAAATAAATAAATAAATAAATCCCCCCCGGACAGTGTTGCCATTGCTCGCTTCGAAATCCTTGAGTTTCTTAATCAAAAACTCGTAAATGCTTTACAAAATATGAAATAGATAATAAAACAAATTCCAAATTTGGGCTTCCAGATGCCCATATTCGGGTGGAGACGCACGCTATTCAAAATTTGATGGCTCTAGGTACTGTTGCTTTATCACAATGCGAGAAACATACATACATTTATGCAGTCTTCATTATTAATTTCTTTAAATATAATACAGGGCTGTAATATTTGGTGGCAACAATTTAAAAAGGTGATCCGCCGTTTATAGTGAACCAATGCAAATGCCAAAACGGAATTAATAACCCTTCTGGGCAAACTGCCCCTTTGGGCCAATAGTTTTTTTTTAAAATTCCTAAGAAGTGTGTCCATTAATTTTAACTGTTTCAGTTATATTGATTTATGATGGGTACTCAAAATAAAGACAAAAGTCTTAAATGGATTGACGACAACTCACATAACAGGAATTTCTCCAAATCGCTTTAATGCTAATTAAAGGTCTTACATTGCTAGGAATTGCGGTAGCTTTCATAATTGGAGGGTTATAAGGATAACTAATACCGCGTGGTAACGTAACGCAAAATTATGAGAAAAACGAAGATTGCGCTATACATATTTCAACTCATAAAATACATAAAGCGGAAGAAAAATACTAAATTATTGCTACCGAGTTTTTCTCAACAACCATAAAACTATTATAACAAAGTAATAATACGCCGGAGGTACATTAAATAACATTAGCATATCACTCAGAAACCAGCTTAACAGTACAACAATTACGAAAGACTTATGAGAAAAATTATTGAAAATCCCAGCTGCTACAGGAATGAAAATGGCAACAAAGTTATATTTTACCCACACTGGATAAGAATACTCTAATTCTACTAGTTAAAAATACTATTCTTTTTTTTTTTCGTGGACGCTAAGCGTATAATTTTATCACGACAGCATAAAAACAAAACAAAAGCTAATATCTAATTAGCAAAATCACTCAAATAGAAGATATGTCCGCGAGGGTTATGAAAAGCTCGTCACTGTGACCGTAACGAACTCGAAAAGTTCTTAATTAATGCATACAGCTGCAGATTGAAACAAAAAAAGATACATAACGAAGTTCATTGGAGAGAAAACAATTAAAATTTCATTTCTATTCTCCGAACGGCGAGAAAATATTATTTTTCCTACTTGCGCATGCGCTATAGCTACAGCAGAAAGATCATCTGGAAACTAACGTAAAGATGAATTAATTAAAAAATAATGCTGCAGCAGACGGAATTATTTTGAAACAGTAAAATAATTCAGATACTCAAAGGATTCGAAATTACATGTACAACGGCCTAAAAGTTTAAGAAGGAAAATGATGAATAAAAATTCTTCTAACAGAAAGGAAGTATGGAATTTATGCTTAATTTTATTGATTATGTTTATGTCAAAAGTCTAAAATTTGGGTACAGATTCTCAACACTATTCTACGAACAACCAATTAATGAAATTATAAAAGGCGTGACGCATAACAATAACTAACTATTGTCAGTGTTTCCAATGCAGTTTAGTTAATTTTTATATATTACAAAGTAACACGGTTGCGGTAGCCAAGCGGAAAAAAGAGCTGAACTTTGGTGGTTTAACCTGGTTCAGAGCTCCGGCGACTGCATTGGCTGCATGGACATTTTCATACTTTTGCTCATTTGTCAGATGCGTAAAATTCAGTTTCCTTTAGCAAATTAACCAATAAGATACCTCATTTAGGCAAATAGCCTTCGTGTGTTTTACCATTATCAATACAATAAATAGAGGCGCTAGCAGTGCCATATCTGATTTTACAAATGTCAAAGCCAAATGAATTTCAAACTATGTATGAAATAGAGTTGTGAGCTTTTTGACAGGATTGATATTTTCAAACCTCACTATTGAAAAATAGCTTACAATGCACCACTTTCTTATGAATATATACTCAAAGTGAAACAATCCTAAATCTTATAACTGCAAACGTTCTCGAATCTCAGAAATCCTTTAAATAAGAATAATAAACAGGGGAAAAAACAAACAAATAACAATAATAAAAATGTGAAAACTTTAAGATTTTATATTACGCCCAAAGGGGCATTTTCCTCCTTTACATACACATACATGTTTCGAGAGCACTAGGTCTAAAAATATTTAAAAACAGCCGACTTTTAGAATTTCCGATAGAAAGGCTCGCGTGCTGGAGATAAAAATCTTTTTTTTTTTTTACAGTGTTGCCATTGCTCGTTTTGAAATCTTTGAGTTTGTTAATCAGAAATTCGTTAAATATTTACAAAATATGAAATAAACAATAAAAGAAATTAGAAATTCAAAATTCGGGCTTCCAGGTGTCCATATTCTGGTGGAGAACTAACTACATTATTCAGAATATGATGGCTCTAGGTTCCGTTGTTTTTTCCCAGTGCGAAAAACATGCATACATTCATGTAAATTCTTCATTATTTAATTTCTTGAAATAAAATACAAAGCGATGATATTTGGTGGCAACAAACAATCTGAAAAGTGATTCAGACTTTTATAGTGATTCAACGCAAAATACCGTTTTTCAGACTAATAGCCCTTCTGGGCTGTTAGTGTTTAATTCAACGCAAAATCCCGTTTTCAGACTAACAGCCCTTCTGGGCTAACGTTCCTTTGGGCTTTAAAAAAAAAGAAAAGAAAGCAAAAAGGAGGGAAGAAATACAAACTTTAGTTGACGTTGAAAGTTATTAACACACTTTGAAACCAGCGTTTCATTTAAAAAAATTAAAACGATGCTTTTTTTTAATGCATCTATATTTCTTAAGAAGATATATATAAAATTTAGTGAATGAGGTATGTAACTAAAACTCCAGCATCTTGACTCTAGCAGGAGATGTGAAAAATATCCACTGCCTTCGACGGAACCTCGAGCCCTGGACCTCTCGAATACCGTCAAGTACGCTTCTTATTACACCACGAAGGCATGCGGTAAAAAGGGAGAAAATACCTTATAAAGTTTAAAAAAAAATCTTTAAAGCTGGGAAAGGACACTGAAACATTAAAATATAGCGGCTGAGTAGTTAAACTAGTAGACAACATCAAGTGGAAAGATTTTATTAGTAAAGATATAAACACTTGCAGGTTTTAAGAGTATCTTCCTTGTCTATCACGTTCTGCCGAGCTACAGCAACATATCATATACCATCAAGCACGTTCACAACTACTCATATCCAGGACCAATGGATCCACATCAAAAATAATCTCCTCTACAGCGTTGTCGTGGATTTCTTACAAGAGCTCTTTCATTCTGGCAAACAGATCATAGTCGTAGGGGATGAGCACGGCTGATGTGCCATTACCTCCCATTGCCACTATTGCAGGAGATACGTGACAATAACACCGCCCACTGTGAGGGAAAAGGGTGGGATTCGTCTCTGGAAGCATTATCTGTGTCCAACATTCAGAAGAAAGCGAGTACACTAGCTGGTGTGATGTTTCAGTACCTCGTATCGCTGTCGTCGTAGGAGATGAGTGCGAAATCTTATATTAAGGATGTTCGCCCACTTTTTTAGACGATTTTCATTGCATTTACAGAAATATTTTACATAAAATTTTTGTGTTTTAAATATTTCATTTGATAACCGTTATTCTTCACTACCTTTCTACACCGTAATTTCAAAGACAATAAAGCATTTTTTAGAGCGGTAGAGGCATTTTATCCCATTTCTCTTGAACAGCTTTCCAAAGTCCAAGGAGGGTTGTAGGTCGATGTCTGCACAATCCACTTTTTAATAGTCCAAAACCGCAAAAATTCGTGGATGATATACCAGGTGATTGAAGAGTACGACCTTGCTATATGTTTCTTGTTTAATTTTTTCCAGGATATTAACAGTGGATTTGGATGTGCGGCTGCTTGCTTTGTCTTGATGCAGTTCTATGGCACTGTGGGTAAACAGAAGGTATTTCATATTTGATAATTGGGTACACAATATGTTCCTTATAATATGTGGAATTGACCTTAACAGTTTTCTGCACTCTTTTTAATTTTTATTTGTCGTCATATCAAAAAACCAACAACAATCATAAATCCCATCGAAAATTTCCCTTTAGATTCTTTGAACTATGTTCTTCTCTTTGATGATAATAAATGGATCCCTCTTTATTGCGGTTTTTTAAATACATCCAAGATTCATTTATTGTGACAATATTTTTCTATTTTTGTACGAATAATTGTTTCTTATACAGAATTATCCAACGGGTTCTGCTTTCGGCAGTATGTCGCGGAGAAGGACGAGGTATATTATGTTTTATCGCCTTTTTAAGGTTCAAATCAACATTAACTACTTTGTATGCCGTTGACACTGAGTATTTTAATGATTATGCAACAGTCCTTTTACTTGGAAAATTTTCTTTCAACTTTAAAGTTCTTAGATTTGCAACATTCGAAACACTCCCTTTTTTCCTTGGATATGTATTTTGAATAATTTTTCTCCTTCGCCAAACTTTGACTTTTTTTACCATTCTTACTGATAATATTCTCTACCGTTGCTTTAGATACCGAAAAATCATGCCTTCCACAGCATTTTTGAAGAACAAGACACAAATAATTTTCTTCGGAAAGAGCACAAACGTAGCCTTCTGTCTACTGCTTCCTTGAAAGCGCCATTATTCAAAACAAAACTGTCAAAGAGCAGACGATAATTTACACTTTCATTCCAGTTCAAAAAAAATTTCCAAGCAGGCCATCTTTACTTCCTTGTACGAAGTATAAAGGAAATAGTGTAATCGCGAAAAATTTCGGGTATCATATTTCAACGAAAATATCCATTTTGACCGGTATAGAATGCAATTTAACGTCAATCTAACTTTAAACTTTTGCGTGATATCTGTACGTAAGGACAGACCTCTGTGCGTACGTATGTATCTCGCCTAACTCAAAAACAAGTAGCCTCAGAACATTGAAATTTTGTATATAGAACACTCATAACATCCGAAAGTGCACATCCTACTTTAGCTGCAATCGGGCGCACCAAAGGTATATATATATATATCCACTCTGTTAGTTGGCTCAGTGAGGTCACTTTCTTCATTCCTATATGTTTGTAAACTGCGAAAAATTTTGGTTTAAAATCATTGAATTATGATGATCTAATCTTTCTGTTAAGGTTTTTATACCTTTAGTTAACCTGCATGCTATAGTTGCAGAATTATCAACAATTTAAAAGTTGTTTGAGTGTGGTTAAGCCTAATTTATTTGCCATAACAGCCATATTTGTTTACATTTGAAACTTAGCAGAATAGCGGATTTGCAGCCAATCTAGAGAAACTAAGCTTCGCAACAACAAACTAACGTCTTTTTTATTATTGCGAATTAAATTATGCTTAAATTATTCCGGAATTATCATTTAAGTTATTTAAGTATTCCATATATTGACTCAGCATAGCGTCCACAACAGATTAAGACAGTTTCTACGACTTCAGTGTCTTTTTGCCGAGTGAAAACAAAAGTAAATTTTCAGTTTTGTGCACCGAAAAAACTGCTTTTTTGCCCGCTGGCCGAATTGCTTGTTTTTGTAATTTTAATTGTAAAAGAAATTTTTTTAATTGTTTTAACTGTATTTGGTGTTTTATGTTTTTTTATATCTTTCAATTTTTAATATAGATATTTTGAGTTTTTATGTATTTCTGCCTTGTCGCGAAGTGAGAACTGAATTAATTGAATGAGAAATATATCTCTAATGAAATTCAAGGAAATAAGGCAAGATAAAGTGCGTATAATTTAATATTCCGTACAAGGAAGTCATGTGGTGTAGACATCAGATTTTTTTATGGCAAAGTCGTCTAAAAAATATGCGAACAGCCTATGTATTATGACACCGCACATTAATATGGAAGAGGGTTGGATTCACCATCAACCATCACTTTCTCCTCTGTGCAGGACGCAGATGATGTCTCTTGTGTCAAATTCAATCCTCTTCCATGACAACGCGCAGTGTGAAAATACAAGAGCTGTTACAGATATCCTGCGACGGCAGCGGTGGGAGGTACCCGAACGCCCGTCATACTCAACTGATATGAATCCGTGTAACTGATTTCTTGGCCAAAATTTAAAGGGAAAAAAAAAACTCACTGCAAGGGATCCATTTCAACAATAAAGAAGAGGCTTTGCGTGTGATCGCCGAAGAAAGTTAACAGAAGTGGACGTGCTGATGGTAAACGACGTCCTTCAGTGTGAATAAGGAGAAACGCGGAGACAAGGTAGTCGATTACACTGAGTGACTGTAAATGTTTATATTATTAAATACAGAAAACTTTGATAAATCCTGGTCACGGCACCATTGTTAAATAGAGAAATCCTTAATACCTTAAAGAGGTTTTTACCTTTAACTTTTTAAAATTTAAACTCATACTCAATCTCTCTAGGCGCCGGACAACTAAAATAAAATAAACTTAAATATAAACTTACTGAAATGAACTGGTTAGAAAATAGAGAAAGGAACTAATTGGTTGATCTGACTCAAAATAATATTAAGTATAACTTTTCTCAAGGCAATTAATTCACACATAGCAAGGCAAAGCAAATTCTTCTTTATAAACTTAACCTGAAAAGAAAGCTGGAATAAATCTTCTCTGGTACTCGGTAGAATAAAACACTATTTCGACCAAAACATTTCTATAATTCACTCATTTTAAAATAAACTCAAGAATCACAAGTTCTTATTCATTAATCAAAACCTCTTATCTCATAAGCACCAGAGAAGAAGTATTCAAACACCAATCAATCAGTTCCGCTACTAAAAATCAAGCACTAGTTTTAACTTTCCTGGCACCTAAAAGTCATAACAAATTCTATCTTAAAACATGTTCAAAGTATCATCAATAGGGTGGTTAGTACATATTTGCTAAAACAGGGCGCGTTGTGAGTACCCTAAAATGCATAAACATTTTTCAATAACCCCAAGCAAAAATCTCCATGTTTCTTAAAAGCCTCCCGGCTCAAACAAATGGAGTGACTGAACAGACCAACTACATACACACAGAAAAAAAACAAATGCAAGTAATAACATAAAATCAAACTCATTTATTAATTATCTAGGATAAATTTATGGGAGACCTGGCCAGACTACCCTTACATAAAAATGCAATTAATCTTCTACATTAAATTTCTCCAAGTGTGTTGTAGTTTAAAATAATAACGGTTACTTAGAATGACTGGATCAGTAAATGAATCATTTAAACTGGAATTCACACAATTTCTATAGAAATTACAATTACCATAAATTTCTTATTTTTGACAATAACATTAAATTCTTCCAAGACACAAGTTTTTATCTATTATATAATGCCTTTATATTTTTTTTACCCGTTACGCAAGATTTAATTAAGACAACTACCAATGAAAATATAATGTAACTCACAGCTGAAATATCGGAATTTCATCATCATGGGCTATAATCGACGACATCACAGGAAGCTACAGGCTGCAGATGAATTCCGCCATTGAACTGGTCCTAGGTAATCAAATTCAAAAAGTCCACGAAAAATGACCTCTTGTAGAACCTCAAGGAAGAAGAGCCCGGCAATCAAAATTCTAAAACGTTAAGGTTGAAGAAGAAACCTCCGGGGACAGAATGTTGAAACTTTTCCTTCTCATGAACAGAGAGCTTCATTTAGGTACTAGCCCTTACACTTCCGTTTTACGGGAAAACCCGCTTCAAACTCGGAAGAGTTCGCTCTGAGTTCCACTTCTCCCAAATTAGAAGAAAATTCTCCATTAATAACATCATGCCGCATCGCAATCGCGAGCACCCGCCGGGGTACAACCGCAGTATCGCAAATCTCCTCAGCTAAAAGCCGAGTTCGTCCGCAGAACGCAAGCGCAAGCCACCCAAGCCCGGGTAGGCTTGGCCGCAGGCCAAAGGCCCTCTCTGCTAAATATTCAACTCAAAAACTCTCTCGAAGACTCCGATAAAAACTGACTTCAAAACTCGCGCAACAACCGAGGGAAACTCGGTTTCTCCTCCCACTCACAATTATAGGTCCAAAAGTTACACATAAAATTAAATTCTTGCCAATCCGAGTCTTTTCAATGTACTTTAATATGACAAGTTCAAACCCCCAAACGAATCAGAATTAAGTCATTGTCTACAGTAGCACCTGCGAAAACTGGAAACTAAACATTCGACCCCCTCTGCTAACAAGCGAAAAATATAAGAAACAACAAAAAAACTGCCCTTTCAAAGATTCAATTTACAACTTCCACCGAGGCCATAAACAAGGCGACATCACAAATGCTGAAACGTAACTGCACAGCGGGAGGCTCAACTACAGTATTCACTTTCCCATGTTTGGAACAAAGACAAGAGAACAACGATATACTACTCAATGTTGCAACTGTCATCTTAAAAGGCATTTCCCTATGTTACTTCCGTTAGAAGATGCTCCCCCATTCTCGTTAGGAAATTGAACCGTTGACGGAAAAAAATAATTGCTTAATGATTTTAAGTACACTCTTTACAAAAATATACATAATCATTACGCTCTTCACAATTTCAAACTTAAAAAAACCAAATACAAATAAAATACTTAAATAATTGATTACTTAAATCATTAAAAACACTTAAATTAAAAACACAGAATTCGCGACACAACAATATCTAGGCTTATAAAGTCTCTTCGAAACTATCGACGTATTGCCACTACTTTTTATTCAAACCTTGTAGATTAACGTGGGATTATTATCATGGCATAAGTTACTAGAAGCGTTCAGGATTATTAATAGCAGATTATTTACGCCCAAAATTATTGAGAAGATTCGAGAATAAGTTTAAAGAGACAGCAATTGACGGACTCTTTGAAAATTTCCAAACTTTTAATTAAAAAATTTTTACGGTTCTTTAGGTTACAATTCGAAAAATCGAACGATAAGAAGAGCGCTAAGACATTATTTTTTTAATCTAAAATTTTTAAGAAAATTCGAGGATTCGATTCTTCCATTCTTATGAATAAAAATGCAAGACTGTTAATTTTATGAGTTAATAGTACAGGAATTTTCATAGACATTAAAAAACGTTAGAAAAATTTATGCGAAGTATAATATAAGCTGCAAGGCATTTTTTCTGCCTTTAGGTATAATTGGAAATCACGTCCCTCTAGCAATCGGAAGGTCGACGAGGGCATGGCATATTTTTCACGCGTCCTGCTTAGAACAAACTAAGGTTTCTACAAAGCTAGATGTTTCGTGTACCCATAAAAATAGTTATTTCAGAGCCATTTTTAAGCAGCAATTGCTTTATTCGGTGATGCGCTGTAAAATATACATGATAACAATTTTTTTACAGCTAAACTACACGATTTTATTAAAATGCCGCGATTTTCCTGTTTGGCACATAGAGATAAGAATGTTTAATCTCATTTGTTATCCTTTCCCTGAATAATATTACTACATCCAGAAGCATTTTTGAACAAGTCTGCTCCTGTACTGCTACTCAGAATTAAGAATCTTTCAAAAAAAAATCTGATGTGTACACTACATGACTTCCTTGTACGGAATATTAAATTATGCGCATTTTTTCCTGACTCTACTTTAAACTTATTTCCAAGAATTTCATTAGAGATATATTTCTCATTCAATTAATTCAGTTCTCCCTTCGCGACAAGGCAGAAATACATAAAAACTCAAAATATCTATATTAAAAATTGAAAGATATAGATAAACATAAAACACCAAATACAATTTTTTTTCCTTTTTTTTTTTTTTTTTTTTCCTTTTTTTTTTTTTACAATTACATAAACCAGCAACTCGACCAGCCGGCAAGAAGGCAGATTTTTCGGTGCACAAAACTGAAAGTTTATTTTGGTCTCACTCGTCAAAAAGACTCTGAAGGCGTAGAAACTGAATTTGTTGTGGACGCTATGCTGAGTCAATATATGGGATAATTTAATAACTTAAATCATAATTCTAGAATGGATTACGCATAACTTAATTCGCAATAATAAAAGAAGACGCTACTTTGTTGTTGCGAAGTTTAGTTTCTCTAGATTGGCAACAAGTCCAATATTCTGCTAAGTTTCAAATGTAAACAAATATGGCTGCTATGGCATAAAAAATTAGACTTAGTCGCACTTAAACAACTCTTAAAATGTTGATAATTCTACAACTATAACATGCAGGTTAACTAAAAGTATACAAACCTTAACAGGAAGCTAAGAATATCACAATTCAATCATTTTAAAGCAAAATATGAGCAATTTACAAACATCTAAGAATGAAGTAAGTGACCTCACTGAGCCGAGTAACAGATTGGATATATATATATATATATATATACATATATTTATATAATTTTGATGTGCAACCCTTTCTATACAAATAGCGTTATTATTGGTATTCATACGGCTATGTTCTGTTTTTCTAATTTAAGTGTTCTCCAATAAGGTATTTTCTCCCTCCTTTCCCCATGCTTTCGTGGTGTAATTGGAAGCATACTCGAAGTGCATTCGAAGGGGTTCGAGTCCCGGCGAGAATACCGAACATTTTTCACGTCTCCTGCTTCAAAATTACCTAATGACTCTACACTCGATGTATCTTAAAAAGCCGCCTTCCCCACCCTCGGTTTTCTTAGTCCAAGCATAAGCGTTTTTGGAGCCATTTAAAATAAGTTAACTTTATTTTTAAAGTTCTGCTTCTAAGCAAACAGGAAGAATATTTCCTCGCTAATAAGCATTTGACGGCCAATAAGCAAAACAGATTAAGAATGAAATCAGTCTGGAACATATTCAATGCAATTTACTTTAAACTATGCTTTTCGATTTTCTGCGGGGTTCATTATTTTTTTAAAGAAAACAAAGCATTATTCCATAACGTGAAAGAAAGGCCAAAATGACGCTCTCCCTTTTTTTTTAATGTTCTTAATGCTTTCATCGCAAACACATGCAAAAGGAAAGAAAAAGGCCTGATCTAGCACGATTTTGTTGCCACATACAAAATGCCTGAAGCGGGAAAAACTGAAATGGGAATCACGCATATCTCATCTTCAAAACGAGTTGCAAAAGCATATCATTTTGAAAAATTAAGAATTTTATCAAATGAACATTTCCAGTCCTCTCCTTTGATTTCTTCAATTTGTTTAGTTTTATCATCGTATTTTTTAAATAAGTCACACTACAGTTGTAAATGTTATTCAACCTAAAATTAACTGCCCAATTTCCATCCCTCTCTGTTAAAAACAGCGATATCATTACCCCCCCCCAAAAAAAACATAGTATGAAAGCACCCAGTGCAGAACAATGGTCTTCTGTCTAATTTTAAGAATTCCAAGATAAAACGTAATTTCTTTAAATCATATTGGGTCTACAAATTAGTGTGGGAAATAAAAAAAGAAAAAAAAAAAAAGCCTGAATTGCTAGGATAGATTCCAAAGATAAAAAGGATTCGAAAACCTCATAAATTTTTAAGAACATTGGAAAAAATAGATTAAGTTTATAAAATAAATTAACGTGTGCTTGAGGTTTGTTAACTATGAAATAAACTAACGTTCTCCTAAAACTCTGTTAAAGAAAATCCCCTTAAGGTCTGTTCTTTATGATACGTCTTTGTTTAAGAAATTAGTTGGCTAAAAACTTAAACTGTTTGGAAGGGGTTTCGCCTCTTATTCTTTTTATTTATTTATTTCAGGTTTTTTTCCCCAGTATTACATAAAAAAGATATACATTCCGCCTTTCAAACCAGTCACAATTTTGTTATCCTGCCATTTCTCCCAAAGGGAAATTAACAAAGGGATGATAGCCTAATAAAATTTATTTTCTCAAAAGAAACTGTTTACAGCTCTGGAATTTTCCACGAAATACTTGTACAACTCTTCTCAATATAATACGGAACATTCAGTAGTCACCAGTCAAAACTACTAAGAACGTTACATAGCAAAGCTCGCGAATACTCCGCAGTCAACTTATAAGGTACTTCTTCCGCCTTCTTCGCATGCCTTCGTGGTGCAGTGGTCAGCACGCTCGGTGCGTATTCAAGAGGTCAGTGGTTCGAGTCCCGGCGAGGGCATTGCTTATTTTCATATCTCCTCCTTCGAAATAACCTAATGTCTCTACAAACTTTGAAATAAAACCCGAGCTGATGCTCGAGTCTCATACAGTTTTCCCCCGGAAGCCGAGAAATCTCTTGTACCTTCCATTTGTCGAAATAACTGTAAGCCATATACGGTTAAAGTTACATATAATGGCCGGATACGGTTACAGTTACATATAGGGATCAATTACAATTTCAGTTATACAAGACCAGCCCAAAATATTACAAATGGTCGCCAAGTTTGGCAACCTTTGGCGATTTCTCGCCAAATTTGGAAATTAGTCACCAAAATCATCGCCAGCTTGGCGATATCTCACCAATTTAGCGAGACAGCCATTTTCCTCAATGTTAAATAGACTTGCCTCCTGTCACCTTATTTTTCCGGTAGAGCTTCACTCTTCCAAGCATTTCATGTTACATTATGCAAAAGATGCTACAATTTCACATATAATTTCCCTGAAATTATTTACATATATACAAAATTTGTAACAATATTTAGTTCCACTGGCTTTCGCACACAGCGGATTCTCAAAGTGTTGGCATTCGACACAGCGTAAGGTCTTATCTCTCAAAGTTAATGAAAGTATAATTGATTGTTAAACAAGATGATCAAAAGAAATACGCGTTAAAACTGAGAAAATACACTCTTAATTCATATTCCACGCGCCGTCGCACGGAGTCAGTTCTCAATATGTTGCCAATTATATACATTCCATAAGCAAAATGCCGCCGTTACTAACACGCCGTTAATAAAAACAAAACTAATATATCAATTTGAATATCTAACTATATCTACCTATTTCTACAACTAAAGAAAAATGAAAGACATATCTGTTGTAGAAGGCAGCGACTAACAATTAATTAATTTGAAAGCACAAATAATTTAAGCAATCGAACTAAAAAACACTGGAAAAATATTTCGATGGTAAAAATAGCGTATTTCTTGGGCAAATAAAACGAACATCCTTTGTGCACTGCGGGATCAAACAAGGTTCGTATTTCTAGCTCAACGCGTGCTATTCCTCTGCTCCTAGTATTAATTCTTCCTTTCCAGAGAAATAACGAAAACGAACGATGAAAAGCTTGACGAACAGAATGCGAGGCTTTGGACTTTTCTTTCCAAGTAGGCGGGAGGAAGTCTTAGAAGATGGAGGATAATTTTCTTTTTTCTCCTCCCCTCCCATCTCTCTCTTTTTCTCTTTTCAGGGAGGGGGAAATCTTTCCATTAAGAACTTTCGTTTAAACTGAATTGAAACTTTGGCGGTCTCAATTCGCAAAGTGCTTTCCCAGTCACAGCGCTTGAGTCCAGTTTTATTTTACGTTTTTGATCGTCCCTTTCCCTTTAACCTTCTTTCCCCGCACTGCTGCGCGTATAGAAGAATTTTTTTAAGAGGAGGGGGGGCGGATTTTGCAGTCGTTGTGTTTGTTGCGCACGAGGCGCTCGGCTATAAGCTCAGGTTCTGTGAAAAGAAGTTATTTCGAAATTTAATGCTCGGCCTCAAAAGGTTTGCCGCAAGTAAACATTTCCTAGGTCTCACTTTTATTTTTCATTTATAAGGTTCGACACATGCCGCTCGAGTGAGGTTTCTCCCCCCCCCCCGCATCGACCTCAGGTTATTTGTTCCTTCTTGTTGGGATAATAAAAGCGTATAATACCCCGAAAGTATAAATGGCAACAACAGATTTTTCAAAATGGCAGATGATTGTTCCCACAGAATTAAATAAAATGAAATCTAATACTTCTTAGCATAGATAATATACGATTGGAAATACGAATGAAGGTTCAATTAAAAACAAGATTTTTCATACTGCCTTGTAAGTACTTACGACTAACTGGGTAAACATATATAACGGGGAACAGAAAGCACTATATTTGCGGACATCAGCATTTGTTTGATGTGAATCAGTTAACTGTGTACGCTAAATTTGTGCGAAATATTTTTTCACGTAATATTGATTACTTTTCTTTTGCTTTACAGGCCAGTTTCATTTCTATAACATCCCTTTTCAAAAATGTTAAGCTAAAAAACCGAAAGTGTTGCACATTCTAAATAGCATGTAATTCGGGTTTGAGAAAGATATAAGCGCGATAAAAGTTACAAAATAACATTAGTGATATTTATCCAGTCGTATTAACCCTCTGAGTGCTAAAAGTTTTTAACAAAATCGCGTATTTTTTATTTCCTGTTTGAAATCTACATACCAGTTCGCCAATTTTACGCAAATACGCGAAATCTGACAATAAATCCCATCTTTTAGTAAAAAAAGGTAATTTAAAGCCTAAACACTGCACAAAATGCATTACTGACGATGAAACATTGAAACAGAGTGATACGCTTTTAAGAGAAGAAAAAATGCAAGCCCGCGTATATGCCGAAATGAGCAAATTTTGTTACATTTATAATGCTCATAGAAAGTGCGGGATAAGTAGTCAGAGAGTTAATGTCCGTAAATGTCAAATGTGCTTTCGTTGATGTCAGGTCACTTGCCCTCCCTTCTTTTTTTTTCAGAAAGACCAATTTCTCTTGATAATAATGCTTCATGGGTCAGAAGTGGAAATAAATCCTTGTCAAACTATCGAAGAATAATTCGTTAAGCTTCAGATACCTATTTGGTGGTAAAAGAAAAAAGGTGGAAAAGCCCTTGGACTCGTACTCCGGGAAGAATTTTCCTTCAAAATTGGGACGGTCACCTAACGGTGCCCATCAAGGCTCACGCTGAAGACAAATGCAATTTTGGACCCCTCGACACTACAAAATTTGTAGATATGATCTAATGTTGTCACACAAGTGAGATAAGTTACAAACACAAAATATTTGAAGCAGATAAATAAAGTTAATAATGAAGAAAGGTGTCTAGGTTCCAAAAATTCTGTCATTAAAAAAAAAAAGCTAATCTTTCAGTCATCTGGAATTTGTTGCTGCAAGAACATAATGCAGAAGTGTTTCTTGATAAGAGGTGAATTGAAATGAAAACTGAGTCCTTTATAACAATCCCAAAACTAAAAGACAATGGCTCTATCCCAATCAAACACAATTAGTTATACCAAAGGCAGGCACCCACCCTAGAAAAGTGCTTATCGTTTGCTTGGCGAAACACTCGCAGCTAATCTATTTTGAGGTACTAAAACCAGGTCAAATCATAACTGTAGACCTTTACTGTCATTTATTACATCGAACAAACCAAGCTGTGATTGAAAAGCATTTAGCCCTTTAGAAAAGGCTTAATACTGTAACATAACTATGCAAGACCACATTGTCCAATAGTAGGTGTTACCTCACTTTTTTTTTCTTTTTTAAAGCCAGACATCGATTCTTGATTGCCATTTATTTAGGTCGTTCCAACATTTTTTGAGAGGTAATAATTTCGAAATGTGAAAAAAGTCAAAAATAAACTTTGAAGTACCCTTTTGATCACAAACCATTATAATTGCATAGATCCAGAATTGAAAATTTGTCCTGTTTTGTTATGTTAAATTATAGTTGCAAGTTAGAAATTTTTATTTCTGACTAACTTATTTCTAACTAATAACAGCTAATAATTATTTCATTTTTTAAAATAATTAAATCTTTAAAACCGATAAAGATAATAATAACTTGATGCACACATAATCATATTGTAAAAGAAAAGTAAAATTTTTTAGATTTTCCTAGAAAATACCGGCAAGAGTTTCTACAAATAATATTTTGGAACCTTAATATACCTTCTCATTGGGTTAACGATTTTAAATAAGTATCTCTCTCTCTCCCTTTCTTTTTTAATTCTGGAAGTATTACCCCAATATTTTCGTCTTAAATAACAATGAAAATTCTAGAAGGAATGAAGGATGGCCATTTACATAAAAGGTAGCTTGTTCTTCCGATGGGACAACCATAAAGTCATATTTCATTGCCCTTTTGGTAAACTTTCTGAAGTTTGCCAATGAATGAAACTCCCGGGATAGGTAGAAAGAAGAGAGATTAGTGAGCGAAGACAAAGATTGGCATGATCTCCCTTTTCTAGCTGGTCTGATGACAGGCTTTTATTTGTCTTAATGCAAAAAGAAATTGATTGGAGAATCATCTACTTCAGAACTGTCTTGGGAGCAAGAGATTGGCTAAAGATCTGCAAGAACGAGGGAAGAATTCGAACCCAGTTTCCTATCTCTGATATAAGACCTTATTTCTTTTGGGCTACAAATGTGAGCGGCCATTTCCGTGTCAATCTACATTGTTTCCGAAAAGACCAACGAACGCTTATAGCATGAAGATCCCGCGTATCACCCTAAATACCCGGAACTTTTGCGGTGACTAGCGGTTGACGGTGGAATGTTCTAGCTGATATCATCTGCTACATTCTACCGTGGTTTAGGAACATTTACTCTGCTCAGTAAGGATATTTCTTAAAGAAAAAAAAATTGCCATAGTAGGATCTTATCGTCTATCCAATTCATATTTAAGGAATGTAACTTTGGTATTATTCATATTAAAGTACTTCATTTTTTTTCTAAATACATGTTATTTCTAGTTAAATATACGCAGAGAATTTTTTCTACTATCAGAAATATAAATAAATAAGGTGTTTACAGCTATTTAAGGTTTGTATTTAATTTTGAGGATTTACTGACCATACTACGGTTATTCACTTATCTCTAACGTCAACATCACTTTCCCTTAGTTTTTTCCACTACACAGCCTTTTAAGATCTATTTAAAGAAATAAGACTTCTGATCTTTCTGCCACAACGCAGATCAATTAAGTAATTAAAAAGGTCCACTAAATGTCTAATTATATTTATTGAATTACGTAGAATTAATGAATAATGAAATTCCACTCAATTAAGGAATTTTTTTTAATGAATTTAACTCAATTAAGAATTATTTTAACAAATTTCATTCAGTTAATTAATGGAATTTCTTTCAATTAATTTAATTTATTCACTTAACGTAAAATTTAACTTTTAATTTTAAAATACGACAAATACCAAAGTAACTACGTAACAATAAATTCGGGTCGCTGGGAGAACCACGGTCATTGCTAATGAACTTAAAATAAGTGTCGGTAGTTAGGTTAGGTTAGATATAAGTGTAGGGGGCCACCTATTATTTACCCTGGGTAAGTAGGTATAGGCCCCTTACGCTAGCTATCCAGATTAGCAAAGCCTTCCTGGGACCCACGGTGCCGTTTTGGTGTAGAGGTGCTTCTGTTGTCTAGAACAAGCGACATCACAAGCTCTGCCACTGCTGGCGGCGTCACTGTCTTATGCCAATGTCTACTTTGGCTGCTATTGCACGTTCATCATACCTAGTCGTTCATTGTTTGTAGATTCAATCTATGTGTTTAATTTGGTTGTTGATGAGCACATTGAATTTTTGGAATAATTGAATTACTTACATGAGTAATTCAATTATTCCAAAAATTCAATGTGCAAGTGTCGGTAGTGTGAAAAAGTTAAGGATCGTCTTAAACTTAGCAAGGCCACCAGCCAGGTAAGCTCCTTGTCGAGTGTGCTAAAGAGCACACTCGGCGCGTATTCGAGAGGTCCAGATCCGGAGAGGGCATTGTTTATTTTTCATGATTCCTGCTCCGAAATAACCTGATGTCTTTACAGCGGCGCCCGAACTAAAAACGGCGGTGGACGATGATTCTTCACCATCGGGATTAGGCGACTGGGTTCCCTAATCATCAGTATAGTATACAGGGGGTATATAAGTTATTTTCTTCCTCCTTTCTGCATAGCTTCGTGGTAGCACATTAGGCGCGTATTCGAGAAATCCAGATTCCAGTACCGGTGAAGGAATTGCTCCTTTTTAACCTCTCAAGCACCAAAACAATCTAATGTCTCTACAACATCAAATATATCGTATTATCGTTGTTTAGGATTTTACTGATCATGTTCTCCAAACGTTCGACTGCCATGAATGCCAAAAAAGAAATTTTTTTTTTCATGAGATAGCCCTCTAAATAGTGTCCATGTTGTTTGTTCAGTTGTGAAAATGATGCCAAGGGATTTCTGCTTGTAGAGAATTTAGGCGTTATAAACTCCCTCTATAATTATTCCACTGAATTATTAAGAATATGAGGCACTTCATTACGAACAGCCTGACGACCTTCGTGAGATTCCTGCTTTCAAACACTCTTAACATTTCATCTTCTTAACTAACCTATGATCATTTATAACCTCATTTTTACAAAGCATGGTTGTATTAAATACAATTTTACCACACAATCATTAAGTTATCCGCAATTTACTGCTATTTTGTATACGCACGCATTAAATAAAATAGAGAATACGGAGGTTAGCTTATCTCACCAAACGTAACATAAAATATCAATTCCGATTTATACTTTAGGCGCCATCTGTCTTCATTAAGCAAACTATAAATAATTAGAAATGGGTTGAATACGCTGATAATTAAATTCAAATTAAAAAACCGCAACGCCAAAAAAAAATATTCTAGAAAATAATTTAAACACATGAATTCAAAGTAAGTGAACATTTCTGAAGACTTAAAAAATCTCTGCAAACTTCCGAGTTTAATTAAAAATTTCTCATTCCTTCCTTACTTACGAAAGGCATTTCTTATTTATCTAAAGCTCATTTATCATTCTCAAACGCGTTCTGATTTTTTAAGCAAGTAAAAACACGACTCAATAATTGATTTCAAATATTTAACTTTTTAACTTCGGAATAATTCGTAAGCTCAAAATTTAAGTATAGTTAATTGCAAATGCAGACAAAGCGTTTCTAAGAAAAGTCAGAAAATGCAGCTTTTTTAGCAGATTAGATGTTCTTTCTATAGCCAGACTATTAACTTTGCGACGTTATTAGATTTTAATCCGCTTAAGATTTATATATTTTTGATTGCATAACGGCATTTATATGGTTATGTTGGAAGAATTAAGGCCTATCTGCATCTGATGAAACACAGCAGAATTTGTATTAGCCGATTTGAAGGCGAATGAGATTTATTGAAAGCTTTAAGTTTTAATTATTGTAAATGGAACACAGATTTTTTCAACTGTGCATACATAAATGGCAAAAATAGCAACAATTTATTTGTTTTGCCGAATAATATTTCAATTAACTAGTTTAATTAATATTCCCCTTTCCTTCTATTTATCACATTTTATTTCAATTCTATACAGAACACAAAATTTAGTCAAAAAGAGGCAATGAACATATTAAAAAAATTTAGATGATTTAGTATGCTAAATGTTTAGCTCTAGTGATTATGTGATGTGTTTAAAATTGTGTTCCGTCATAAATATTCCAACACTTCACTGCAAATCAGTCAGTGTTTCCGGAGGCAGAAACTTGCATATGCATGGTTTTTCGAATAGCATAATACACAGATTCGCATAAAAGTACCGGCACCAGCACGATGAAGTGCTAATATTCGCCAAGCCAGAAATCTTCACAAATTACCCCACGAGTTTCTGCACATTTTAAAATAAAGTATAGTTATGAACGTGCCCTGCCCGTGTTCGCCAAGGAAGAATCTTTCCCATGATACTCCACCATGGTAACACAGTATTAATTTGCTGGCATGATCTCTAACTGTAGCACATGGTACAGCCAACAGGGACGCGCATAAGGATGCTTTATCACAAAGCTGCATAGCTTGGCCACAGTCCAAAAAGGCAGAAACCTTCTTAACGGTGATTCATCACAAAAATGACTCCAAGTTCAGGCATATCAGTTTCTCACTTGACAAAAACAAACTTTTAAAAATGTCATCCTTAATGCTGGACACCACAATGCAAGTAGAATTTTACCAAGCCACAACTGTAAATCAAAACCCTAGTTGCAAACTGATGCCTCGAAATCAACGTCCCCTCACCTTCTTTTAACAAATTAAGTTCTGATCCTTCGTAAAAGAGCAAGGCATTCTGGTTTTTCGAATAGCATAATACACAGATTAATAACACAAATTTGCATAATAGTACCGGCACCAGCACGATGAAGTGCTAATATTCGCCAAGACAAAAATCTTCACAAATTACCCGACAAGTTCCGGCACATTTATAATAAAGTACAGTTATGAACCGTGCCCTGCCCGTGTTCGCCAGGGAATAATCTTTCCCATGATACTCCACCATGAAATTGCCGATAGTACACTGCGCAAAACAAAAAAGGGGGGAGCACTTCCACATCTCCGGTTCTACCGCCCGGATTGACAGAATTCAAATTGCGTTTTTCATGTCTTGAAAGAGCGACTTGGGATATATATTAGATTTATATATAGCATTATTCTAACATACGTAATTTGACAGAAAATCAAACTTTTTCTGAAATAAGATATAAATGTTTTCCATATTTCGAGTCTACGACTGAAATTATGCCCAGATATTAAATTTTGTAATTTTCGGTGTGAAATTTAAAAATTTATCTTGGCGCATTTTTTCAGTTTGCGTCAAGAATAATTCAGCTATTTTATAGTAACCTACTTACTTCCCTTTCTTTTCATTGATGCACGACAGAAAAAAAAAAGGTTCATCGTTCATTCTTTCAAATAATTTTAACAAAGTCCGTAAACCCCATTTTCGCATTATCGCTTATATTAAATACGCCAAATTTCAAAACGCGCCGAAATGTAAATTCACGTATATCTTACAAAATTTTGAATAAAAAACTCTAATATTTTGCAGGTATGCTTAGATATACATCTACTTCAAGATAATGTTAAAACTTTTATAGGTTATAATACAAAAATGTTTCGAAAATGTATAAAAAGTATTTAAAAATACAAATTTTAAAAATAAATCATAAAACGTGGGCGAATTATATGTGGAATGAAACTAAATTTTGAATTCTGGAAGAAGGAATCAAGTAAATTTAGTAAAAAAGACTTAATAAATATATATCAAATTCAATTAACACTGAGGAGCTAAAATTTTTAGAGCTAATTTTTTTTAAAACCATTTTTTAAAACAAAAAAAAAACGATGTTTACAAAACTTAACAGTTTGGCATAATTTGAGTCGTAGAATCGAAATATGGAAAAAAATTGGCATGGCAGTTCAGAAAAAATCCAATTTTGTGCCAAAATACTTATGTTAGAATCTAATGCTATATCCTCTATCGCGCTTTCGAGACATGAAAAACGCAATTAGAAAATTTTTATTGATAAAAGCTCGTGTGAAAAGATGAAATTTTATTTATCAAAATGCTTTTAAACACGAAGGAAAACAAAATTAATAATTATAATCCGTATAATCATGTGGATACAATTAATAATGTACCACTTACAAATGTAAAACAAATAATACCATATTTCTCTAATAAACACAAGATAAGTCTCGAAACAAACTCTATTATATGTTCTATAAAATAACCTTTACAAATTTCTGTAATACTTAATTCTTCAGATCGAATAATAATCAGTTGCACAATTTACTCTGAATATTACTTGGAGGAAAAAATAAAATTTGCGCAATTTAAGTTTCACTAAACCATGACAACGAACGTCGTCGCTTTAACTTGTTTAAAGCTTTGTCCCAAAAGCTTCTTCATTGAATTTCCTTTTCTTGAGACTCTTAATTATCAGCATAAGTTGTTCCTCAACTTATGTTCGAAAGATATGGTCTAAATTCAGGTAAATTAATAATTAGAAGATTTAGAAGGTGCAATATAAGTTTTTCAACCTTTTCTACATAATTACATAAAGAAGATCGTAGCAATCTTACTTTCTATTCTGGAATGCTAAGCACAGCCTGAAGTACAGTAAAAGAAACGCACTAATTCAATAGTACCTAAAAGTATCTGAATTTATTTTGTATGGAAATTGAAACTGCTCCGATATATATATATATATATACAGAAAAGAAATTAGTAAAGTAGCCGAAATTGCTATTTTAAAAAGCACCAAAGAATAATAAGTAGAAAATTAGCGCCTAGTGCTGTTAAATTTTACAATTGAATTTTATAAAATTAAAAAAATAGAACTGATTCTTCAAAAGAGCTGTAAGAACTATTACTTTTAACCTATCCCTTATTTTATAGAGCTTTGAATAAAGAAAAAATTTTAAAACATTCCGAATAGAAAAAGTGCACAAAATATAAAAAATCTGATGTATACAACCCATGACTTCCTTGTACGGAATTTTAAATTATACACATTTTTTCCTGCTTTTCATTTAAAATTATTTCCTCGAATTTCATTAGAGATATATTTCTCATTCAATTAATTCAGTTCTTACTTCCTGACAAGGCAAAAATACATAAAACTTCAAAATATCTATATTAAAAATAGAAAGATATAGAAAAACATAAAACACCAAGTACAGATAAAATAATTTAAAAAAAATTTTTTTTTTCCAACTGAAATTACATTTGCGGCGCAAAAACAAGCCTTTCGGCATATTTTTCGGTGCACAAAACTGAAAGTTAACTTTTGGTCTCTCTCGGCAGAAAGATACTGAAGGCAAGGAAATTGACTTAATTTGTTGTGGACGCTGAGTCAATATATGGGATAATTTAGTAACTTAAATGATAATTCCAGAATGTATTAAGCCTAATTTAATTCGCAATAATAAAAGAAGACGTTATTTTGTTGTCGCGAAGCTTAGTTTCTGTAGATTGGCAACAGATCCACTAGTTTGCTGTTTCAAATGTAAACTAATATGGCTGCGATGGAAAAAAGAATTAGGCTCAGTCGCATTTAAACAACTTTTAAATTGTTGATAATTCTATAACAAGAACATGCAGGCTAACAAATGCATAAAAACCTTAACCGGAAGCTAAAAACAACAGAATTTAATCATTTTTAAAGCAAAAAATGCACAATTTACCAACATATAAGACTAAAGAAACTGAGCTCACTGAGCGGAGTAACAGAGTGGGTATTTATATATTTATATACATTTGGTGCTGCCGATTGCAACCAAAAAGGGAGGCACACATCTACATGCTATAGCAGTCCTATATACAAAATTTTAACGTTCTGAAGCTACTCCTTTTTGAGTTATGCAAGATACATACATACACACGCACGCACGTATAGACACCATGAAAAAATCTGATGTGTACACCACATAATTTCCTTATATGGAATATTAAATTATACGCAGTTTTCTTCCATTTCATTTAAACATATTGAATTAACAGTTAAAGAATTCTGAATTAAATCTACTTCGTCGATAGCGCATAAACCACAACAAAATAAATGCACTCTTTAAAGTTCACTATATTTATTTACCATAGCCACATTTCGGCGCTAAACACACAGTCGTTTTTCAGTTATGCGAGATACATACATACATACGTATACATACGTACGAACGTACGCACAGACGCCACGAAACAAATCTCTTTAGAATTCATTTTAAATCAGTTTTATAATTTTTTGGGGAAAAAAGAGTCCTTTATTCTGTCCTTACATTTAGATATTACTTAAAAACATTGTTAAATTGCATTCGATAGCGGTCAAAATGAATATTTTCGTCGAAACATGAGACCCAAATTTTTTCGCGATTACAATACTTGCTTTTTACATCGTACAAGAAAGTAAAAAGAACATTAGAGTTCGAACAACATTCTTTAATCTCTTTTATTCAAAGTTTCAAACAGAACTTGTCAAGGGAAAAGTGTTTTAGTTAGCCTTGTTAGGCAAACTCTTTTTTAGGCGTTAGCTTGTATATACTCCATTTTCATTTTTTTACTTGTATTCACTGTTTCAGTTTAATCACAATTTGTTTTTCCTTTTTTCAATTTTTGTATTTGACAACTAAAACAAGTAGGGAAAAAGACAGATTCAGAGAGACGCTTCATGTAATGATTTTAGTAATTTAAAAAAATTTAGAAAAAAATTTGAGATAGCTGGAGCGTTCGAAGTCTCAGTGGATTTGTCGGAACGAAACTTGTTTTAGATTGTCTAGTTATTTGACTTGATTTAAGGCTTCAAAACACTTTTCCTTTGCCAAGTTCTGTTTGAAGCTTTGAATAAAAGAGATTAACGAATGTTGTTCGAACTCTAAGGTTCTTTTTTATGTTTTATTTACTTTTTTTATTCAAAATGTTTTACAAAATTTTTTCTTTATGCAAAATTCTGTAAAATAAGGATAGGTTAAAAATAATGGTTCTTACAGCTTTTTTGAAGAATCAGTTCGAATTTTTTAATTTCTTAAAAATCATATTATACACACACACATATATATATAATTTACCCTTGAATTTAGAAAATAGCATTTGCTCACTTGATATTTGCTTTAATTTTCTATGTTATTTCACTTGCTTTAGACTTCGCCGTCTGCTTCTGAATTCAAGTTATTTTAATGCTTTAACCATTAGGGCATTAACTGATATTTAAAAAACTACTTACATGTTTATTTTTAAACATTTCTCCTCAATCTTTCCTCTACAAAATCACTTCCCCTCTAAAGAAAAAAGCCTTCATGTGCCTTATAAATTACTTTTGTTATAAAAATTATCCTAAAATAAAGACAACCCGGACAAAAGCAAATCGTGGGTTCGAAAACAATTATATACGGTAGAATCAATGTCAAACTAAATATACATCAATCAATGTCAAACTAAATATACCCATATCTCATACTAAAGATGAGAAAAATTGATGAGCACCATACCCTAATACTTTTTAGGAATACTATTACAAAGTACTTACAAAACAGAGTATGCAGAAAAAATTTCACTTTTCAATCAGCAAGGGGAAAAAATATTTCATACCTGCAAACAGAAATAAAACATAAATTTCAATAAGAAATTCTAATAGGTAAAATAAATTACCAAAAATTATATTAATAAAAAACAGAAGTTTTTAAAAGAATTTTTTGGTCAATTGTAGTGATAAGATGTACTAGAAAGATCATTCATTAATACTCTGTTGACAATTAAATATCAACTAAACGCTTGGCCCGCTCAGTAGTTACAAGCAATGTTTTTAACACATAGCCATCAATCAGATAATTCAAGATCCTTTTTTGCACACAAACACAATTCAGACCGGATTTTTTTCCGCTATGCAACATTATGCGTCAACCTGTTTTCTCCGGAATGATATAGGCCCAAACTTGATCCTTCCGTCGAGAAAATGTACTTTTTTCATGAACCCATTTCGACAACAATAAATGTTTTCTATACATAAGAAATAATGTAGCTCATCGGTGAGTTATTTAAATAAACAGAGAATTAAATAGAATGAGATATTTCAAAAATTTTTTATTGACATAAGAACATTGTTATAATAGATAAGAAGAGCATATTTGATTTGACGGTAGTTAAAAGGATACGTCGACGCATATGTCTCTTTGCAAAAAATGAAAAAAATGTTTGGCTTGTATTATCGTAGAAAGAAAAAGTTTCTTCAGACCTTTTACAGCGCATTCTTAAAAAAAAGGGGGGGGCCTGATAATTTTGATAATTTTCCAAAATAACAACACATATTGACTGGAAAGACTTTGCAAGTATATTCTTAAAGGAAACGGGATAAGATATTCTTTTGAAAAATGGCACTGTCTTAAATTCTCCCTCGCTGTTTTTATTTAAATTTCAAGATGTTCAAACTAACAGCCCAAAGAAAGGTGGGATCTAGAACTATTTATTTGCTAAGAGGCAGAGAGATAACATCTTTAACTGACATGTAATTTTTTATTTATATAAATTAATTACATTATTAATCTTTTTGAAAATTCTTCCTACAATCTTACTGAAAATATTCAATGGCAAATGGTGACACTTTAGTGGTTTATATTGTTTTAATTAAATAACATATTTCAAGATATAGAAACTTTTATCTTCTTTTACACGTAAAAGATAAAAATACTAGCCCAAGTTAAAAGTTAGAATATTCTTCTTAATGGCTAAACAAGTTTCTGCAAAATTTCTTCCGCGTTTTATATAATAGGCTACAGACAGCATCAAAAAAAGTTTAGTATTTTAGTTAGTGAAATAAAAATACAAAATACAACATGTAAAAGATAAAAATGCAAGCCCAAGTTAAAATTTAAAACATCCTTCTTACTCGCTAAATACATTTCTAACAAGTTTCTTCCGCGTTTAATATAACAGACTAAACAGAGCGTCAAAAAAAAGTTAAGTTAGTATTTTATCCGTCGACTGCTTCAGACATATAACAGCATAAATTAAAATAATTCCCTTGATTTTAAAACTAATTTATCTACAAATTGAAAACCACAGTTAAGTGTTGAAAGCACAGTGAGAAATTGAAAAGCACAGTGTTTTGAGATAATTGCGTACAATATATTCCCGATTTACCGAAGAAATCGCTTTTGACAATGAAAATCACGAACAATCGAACTGCAAGTTATAAAGGAAAGAGTAATAACCCATAGTATAACTAACTAAAATACTGTAACTAAAATATTGAAAACGTTTTACTTAGCACAATTAACTTAGCAACTAAACTGAAAATTTACCAGCATAATTATATTTGCTAACATAATTACCGAATGTTGAAAGCATTAAAATGTATTTTCAAGCAGTTTAATCTACACAATAAGCTCATTTGGTTACGTATATTAAATCAATATTCTAAGCAAAAAGAACACAAGGTGAAAAACGGAAATTTCATTTGATTACGTATATTAAATCCGCATTCTAAATAAAAACAAAAACACGCAAGAACAAAAAGAACACAACGTAAAAAACTAAAAACACTATTACAAAAAAAGAAATTTTAGAAATCACTATGACATTGTCTGCTATGAGAACCGTTATCCCCGTTATTTCTTTCCTTCTGTATTTCTCTCAGACAGTTATGTTTTTACGCTGTTGATATGTGATAGTAATTTTTCTATGTTTCGCAACAAACAAGCAGAGCATTTTTTTAATTTTGTAGAAAAGAAACGTAGTCCGGCTAATCTGCAACCCAGTTAAACTACCGCCCTTTAATCAAGAACAGATTTTATTCAAATATTAAGATATTTAGACCCATATATAAGTAACAATGATCATAACAAGACAGATCCAGATTCTTCGGAAACTTCGAGTTACCTTCAATAAAGATGAAAAATAGTCAAAGGAGTGTAGTTTATTATTCTTCTTAATAATTAATTCGCTTGCAAGGTATTTCTTAAAAGCTTCAGAAATTTTCTTGCATAGCACTCTCGTGAATGGCAGAGCTTCTGCTAAACTCTTATCAGGAATCAGTTTCCCTTAAAAAGTCTCCCGAGAAGGCACCCTTTTCCTTAGGCGGATAGCCCTCGCATTCTTTGCCATAGTTAAGGGGGGAAAAAGAAAAAAAATTCCCCCAGAGGCACGGAAAAACGCGTTCTGAGCTTCGGGTTATCTTCTTTCGAACTAGTATTCCACATTTCGCGTAAAGCACTACAAATCCTACTGTATTTACCATATACAGCTTACCAACGCTTCAAATACAGTTATGCTGAATTCCAACAAATTTGCAGTGAGTGGGTACCCCCTTCCTATTTGTGCTAGTTTTATGTCGAACTTTATTTGTTTACCAATAAAGTGCATAAAAATGTTTTTACTCAAGGATAGATAGACATTAAGACACCTATGCACCTAAAACACTTAATTATTGTCACCACCTCCCCACACCATCAATAGGCGGACACGTTTTCGCTAAGCATTAATCGCAAATAACTGACACCATAGTTACTTTAGTTATCTTGTCTCTGAGAATGTCGTCCACGTGCACTACAAAGGATAAATTAATATTACATCAGCAAGATGGAGAGATACGCAAAAACAAGCAACCATATCTTCTATTGGATTCTCGAATACCATACTGAACATAGCAGCAGAACATTCTAAAATGAGGGAGCTTGCCCTGTCTCCTCTCCCCTCCCCGAAAAACACTCAAGGAAGAAGTGAGAAAACTGAAATTGTATAAGAATTATAAGTCGAAGTAAAATAATTTACAATACAAAGCATTTCGTTCTGTTGCATCAAGGTTACCGCATTCTAAGCATAAGTTATGTGAATCGAACTTAATAATGAAACTATAAGCCTGCTTGCAGTTGCAGATCTAACTGTTTTAATTACTTCAGCGACACGAAATTGCCTGTCCATGTTCTCTTACCCCGACATCGATTTCTTGAAAGCTAAACGTCAGCAGCAAAAGGAACCATTCGTTCTCTTATCAGTTGAATAAGAGCCAAATTACCCTACAATGATCTCCAATAACCCTCTCTGTATCTAACCCTCGAGTACTACAATACAAGAATGCAAATAACCACCCTAGACAATACTGCCGCTATTTAACATTTTGTCGACGACAATCAAGGTCATAATTTGGTAGTTCTCCCATACAAATAGCTTGCTTGTATTACGCAATCAGCTCTGGATAAATGGTTGTCGGATTAATCTGCAACAAGCAAATGAAATACTTCCTTTAGTTTAATTAGACATAGATACACAAATCTCTGAAATTATTGTGTGCTGGATTTAGAAAATTCGGTGTCTAGGGGACCAAGAAATCATTCGACAGAAAGATTTAAATTCGATTAAATATTTCTGTTCTTCCTATATTAATCATTTATCTGCTTACGTTATACGACGAAAACAACTATTAAAAACTACTCAATATTTTTTTTTTTTAAATTTGATGTAACTGCGTTGTAGAAGCATCAGATTGTTCTGAAGCAGCAGACGTAAAAAATATGCAATGCCCTCGCCGTGACTCGAACTTGAACCTCTTGAATAAGCGCCGAGTGTGCTACCGTTACAGCACGAAGGGATGTTGGAAGAGGGAAAAAATACGATATTTATTTTCAATTAATTTGTTTTGTCAAAAAAATAATAACAGTTATGGTTTATGCAGCGCAAATGTTTGGACGCACCTTTTGTCAGCAACATTTGCACAGAATCATTACAAATTTAGCACATTATGATCGGCACTGCATAGGGTCCACACAGACACAACACTGAGCAGAGCAAAGGGACGATAGTAGCATAAAGTCGACATTTCTATAACACAGGCTACTCCGCATATGATCGACACAGGCAAAGAATCGAAATCGATTTTTAAGCAATCGTGTGAATTATCTACCAACACAGAGGCTGTCGATCCACTTTCTGAAATAAATTCAGGATTTTTTTATATAATTAATCACATTACGGAGGCTAGCAATAAGGTTAAAAGCAAACAGGCTGATTCGTAGCTAGGGAAAAATTGATCCTCTTTAACACTGAGGCAGATCACAAAAAGAAAAGAAATTCATGAACGCGGTCCCTTAAAAGTTCGAAGCCAGACATTTCCAGCCTAAACAGATGCGAGACGACGTGCTCTGACGCAAAGAAGCAATAACTCGTTCAATAAAGTTTCTATTTGACATTACAAAAGTCATTATTTCATAACCAGCGTTGGGGGATTTTAATGATCTGCACTGTGTTTGCCATCAAAGCTTCTCGATTTCAAGTGGCTGATCGACCAATGCTTCTGCAACTTCATTTCAAGTAAAACGAATCGGAGGATCACCAGCACAACAGAAAAACTAATAGGGCGTTTACAAAATGCACCAAGAGAATTTCAGAGCGTTTTGTTGTACAAAACGCTCTGAAATTCTCAACTAAACAGAAGAAGCAAGCAAGCAAAGTCTTTGCAAAATGAAAACACATAACTAAATACTGCTTCTTCTATGCCATTAAAATTCTAATACTTCCTTGTTGCTATTATTAATAGTGTTATTATGACATTAAGCTTTTTGTAGATTTCTGTTTGTAGATGTTCTGAGGTCTGTACAAGCAACTCAAACGTAAGCGAAACCACCAACCGCCCCATACTAGTCGCTCCAGCATAAAGAATGAAGGCTCCTTTGAAGAATAGTTACGAGCATCACAACTCATTGAAGTTATATCTAAAAGTACGCTGACATTGTTATCCGAAGAGCCGCTGAGAAGATTTCTGCCCAGGCAAACACTGGACAACCTATATAGTGACAGCAGTGTGTTACAGTAGGCGGAGAAAATATTATAGCCTTGAAGCCTGGCCATACATCCATCGCGCGCAGTTCTTTCTGGTGAACATAAATCTAAAATTGATGAAAAAGGATACTATGCCGATGAGAAAAGAAGTATACGAAGACTTCTAAATCCATTATCGAATGACGACGGAGCTCCACACTACGTTTCCGAAGTCTATATACGATTTGAATTTCAGGTGCGAATGCATTTTCGGATAAATTTAAGATCAGCATGCAGTACACCCTAGGCGTCCAAAATATCGACAGACCAAACCATTCACGTTAGACCTAAAGCATGACCTTAGGAAGACACAAATCAAGAGAATCAAAATTCCCTCACCTAAGTAATTTTTCCACCAACAGAAAAAACGTAATTTGAAATGCATAACTATCGTTAACTACTCCACTTTATGAAGAGATCTTTCAAACACTTATTACAGAATCTTAGCCAATGATAAATAATCAACAATCAACGAAATGGCAATTATAGGTTAGTTACGCGTAAAACCTCTGTTCTTAGCATCGATTCATACAAAAAGGTTAAAAATTGCAGCAGCTATGAGGATTTCGTATTAGATAAAACTAGATTAGATATTTATTAGATTAGATATATTTATAATAGATTAGATATTATAAAAAATAGATTTTCGTAGATAAAATTTTCAATCCTAAAGAAACGACAAGGAATTTCATGTACGTGTACTGTCTTTCGCAGGAACTGCAGCTATCAAGATAAATATCATCATAAACCGGACTCCAAGCTTAATTTAAAATTTTGATTCGAAAATACTAACGGCCTAATTTTAAAAGGGAGAAATTAAGGTGATTTTAATCACAGATGTTGAAGATACATTAAGCAAAGAAAAATGAAGCAAGAAATGAATTTGATGGTGACGCACGCAAAACAATTTAATTTCGTACAGCGAAGCGCACAGCATAAATAGTAGTTAGAATTGGAGGCGAAAGGACGGGCTGAAGCAACTCTTTAGATGAGCCAGTAAAAATGGAGAGAGAAATAATGCGTAACTTACATTTAAAATATTATTAAGAATCAATTGTTTGATTCCTAATATTAATTATCTAACGGTAAAATATAACATAAAATGGATTAACCAATAGTTGCACTTGTCAAAGAGTCAAAAGAAACGGAAAAGAAAAGCAGCCTAAGCAGCAATCACAAAAGGCTTCGCAAAAGTTGACGAGAATACTGTCGCTAAGAAATCTGACGTAATTTTTTACACTGGTACCATATAATTTGGTGAAATGTATGCGGAATTAATGACTTTTAAATTATATTAACCTAAGATTGTCACAATTTACATAAAATAATCAGTATTTCTATGACAAAGCACAGCCACGAATTTCCAGTACATTGGTATAGTGATCAATGTACTGGAAATGAACTACGACACTCCGCAAAACGAGAAACCCATAAAACACAGTTGATACATAGCACGCCATCAACATATCAAGTCAGACAATGCCGATATCTATATTGGGATCATTACCCAAAAATAGTTATATTGCCTTCTCGCTTCTTGTGCGTGTTACTGTATCTTTTTTATTATCTCGAGATTCAGAAATTCCACAGTCAGTTTCTAGTATGTGGTAGTTCCGTCCCTTCCATTTAAAGAAAATATAACTAGCTTCTTTTGATTGCTCATCGCTGTAGACGATCAGTAGATCAGTTGGAGTTTGGAGAAGAGTCCGATAACGCCAATGCCCCTACAGGTATGGTCCGGCCAGTTTTGAGGGATAATACCCCTAATGGCGATTCTAAGGTCTCCCACCCTTCCCTTACCACCGACCTCTCGAGAGAACTTTCGACTCGCCGTGTATTTTGAGTGACCCCGCCCCTACCACACAAATACTAATCCATGCCTTCTCCGTTATTTGAATCCGGACCCATCAATACGACAGTTAGCATTACAAACCACAATAACGGCTGGACGATGCACGATAAACACTGATGTCCATTTACCAGTTACTAAATGTATGACGTAGTTGTACTTTGAAACGTGAGTTCAACTTTGTTTCTAGGAAACAGGCACAAGCTATATGCAGTTTGTATGAATTAACAAAGATGTAAATAATTAGATGTTCCACACAGTCGGGTTTGCACCGCTATCATATCTTAAGTTCTCGTGGTTCCACTACCTGGGTTGCTCTGGTTTCTCTGTAATCCACAGGAGTACCTTTCGCGTATTATAGTATAAGGAGTAAGATATTTTATGCAATATAATTCACGATCAACTTCAGAATATACCTCAATTCAAGAAACAAACGTGAATTCGTGTTTCACAGAGCAGTTATAGGATACATTTAATTAGTAAATGTAAATCTACATTTTATGTGCAGTAGCAATGTTCCTCACCAAATTCTAACTCATTCGCGTATCGTCTACTTCCACAGAGCTCTGAGACGCCAAAGACCTCCTAGGTACATTTTTACCCCTTCAACATGAGGGAGAATTCAAACACTATACCATAATTAATTTATTTTTCAAGGTTCAAGATCTCCTTTCAGAAATTTTCGATAGTGGAATTTTTTGAAAACCTGTTTTTAGTAAGGTAGGAAAAAACACCTGCAAAATAATTTTTTTAAAAATACCTACATATTTTTAAAATCTTTTAATTACACTGAAAAACTATAGTAAAATGTGTTTTACTACAATTGCTGACAGTTTTTATTCAAATTGCTTTTCAACGGTCTATTGATTTATTTGCTACATGATACATTTGCACATAAGAATTTAAAAAATTGGAGAAATTCCTCTCGTTTGACTTTGATGTCGGTTTTATGCAAAAAAGTGTGTTCTTCAGTATTTCCAAATGCCATGGCCATGCATAATGTATTTCTGCTAGCGAATGTTTTCCTATGCATGAAAAACTAAACCTCGTGATAAGATAGCAGTAGCATAAATATGTGCCATCAACAGACATATAATTTGAAAATACGTAGGTCCCTGAAATCCCATTCTACTCTTCAATACAGTCTCTTAGCAGTCCTATACAGATTCAATCACATTCAGCAGCTCCTCGTGCCACAATGTTTGCTATTTTAAGAAATAACTGATCGCATTTGATATCGCTTCACACAAAGAATCTCATTCAAAATTCATTGCATTAGAAACATTGAGAATAAGTGTCAAATTTTAAAATTTCATTTCCAAATCGTTCAGTATTCTTCTGATCTTTCCTTTCGAATTATTTCAATATCAGGTGGAAGTATTCATTTGCTCTGTTTAAAAAGAGCATAAGTTTCGTTTTCAAGAAATCATGTGATGTCAAATTTAATAAAATCAGAAATATTCCCGATTTTCTTAAAAATTTCTCTTTAAAATTAGATACCTCGAAATTAAAGAGTAGTAATTTTTGACAGCTGAAACTCAACATTCTACAATTTCGATATTTTCGCAATGGAATTCTCCAGTAATCGTTAAACAAAATCTCACTGTCGATGAGCTTCAAGGACCTCAAAACTTCTGTAATTTCGAGATTTCCGACAGATGGATTCTTCAAAATTTCTAAAAATTTTCTTAAAATTTCTCTTTTCTAAAATTCTCAACTTTTTTTCCTTCTTCATTAAAAAGCTATTTCAATGAGTTTTTAAATTATTATACTGTTACGAATTTTGTACATCCATCACCAGCTTGGCCATATCTTGCCAATTTAGCGAAAAAGCCATTTACTCAAACTTAATAGACTTGTCCCTGTATTCTTATTTTTCGGGCACAGCTTCGTCTCTTTCAGGCAATTCATATTACATTATACAAAAGATACTACAATTTCACACATAATTTCACAAAAATTAATTGCATATACACAAAATTCGTTACAAGTTGAAAGAGAACATAAGTATGGACAAAAACGCTCTTGATGGACCATAACGACAATTTTTGTTCCCAAGATGGCAACATTTGGCGATTTCTCGCCAACTTGACGTTTTTCTGAAAATTCTGGGAAAACGCATTTGTGAAACTCAAGCAATTTTTTCCAAATCTTTCAGTAGTCCGTGCAGTACCATATAAACACAGCTTCGATAGCCCGCAGAATCAATCAGTTGTTAATCGGTTTTGAATACTTCAAAGACAGACTGGTATTTAAATCGCCAGCTGAAGAGCTTACCCTGTGAATAATATCGGTAATTGACGATATTTCTCGTGAGCTACGCAGGATTTGCCTAGCATCCTTTTTCTTCATCCGAAGAAGCGTAAATGAATTTTCAAAGCTTGAATCTCCGGGAAAAGGCGATTCATCGAAAAACAGAAGACCATTTTTCGGTTTCAGTATGTTTCTAATAAAAGATAATTAAAAGCGTCCTACATAAACCACACTACAACAAAACGCAATTTAAAAAGCTAAATTAAAACTGAAGGACCCAAAAATAACGTTATTCTGACAGAATAACTTCTTTTGCTTGTTTAATTAATTTTAGAAAATTAAAATAGATTAAAAAAAAACGTAAGTCAACGCCTTTCAGCTTTTTCCCCGAATATCACTTAATTAATTTTCTAAAGAAAAATAAATAAAAATAAATTATACTATAATTAACAGACAACATACACGAACTAATTCAACAACAAAATAACATTATTTGTAAACATCAAATCAATTATAAAAATCAACTTTTAATTAGGCATGAGTTTAATTCCTTTAAAAAAACCAACCATTCAGTACCTTTTGTTGTTGTAGTTATAATGGGATCCATCTAAAAATAACCACTTAGAAAATAATACTCAACCTAACAGACACCTATTAAGCCTCGTCTTATTATTATGCATACATGCCTATTAAAATCAGCTTAAAAGCTTAAGTTCTGCGAGCACATCAAAATAAGAATATCACCATACGGATACTCAAACATTATCCATGAAAAAAAAAATATTCTTCTTGCCTTTTAAAAAAAATTCTTTCGTGTAGCACCGCTTTTCTAAGGAATAAATTACGAGCGAACTAAAAATTAATTTAGCAAACGCAAAAAAAGAATTTATATATTCTAAGACATAAGTGAAATTAAATTGACTGCATCGATGGAGAATAAAACCATTCAGAAAAGGAAACAAGTGAAGATGGAATAAAAAAGACAAAAAACAATTCGAAAGAAAACACTGGCTTCTGTTAGCGAAGAGGAGGTAGAAGATGCTATGGATGGAGTAAGAAATCGAAAAATAACAACAAAAAGTAAAAGAAAAAAAAGGCGACAGAAAAATCGCGTTTTCTGACTATAAAAAATTGTAACTCGCCATTTGCCTCTGCCGGGGCTGGGAAAAACTGTTGTTGTTGCAGCTGTTCCAGCAGTGAATCGAAAAGCATAAACAAACTCTTGCCGCAATTTTACAGACTGATGGATTTTTTCGTATATGCAGTCACATTTTTATGTTGGTCGAATCGGAGATAAAAGACAGGTTAGATTTTTGTCGCGCTAGAACTTTGGGTCGAAGACACCGGATGTGCTGTCGTGCTACAACCGATAAAATAATTAAATAAATAAACAAAAGAAACTTGCTGCGAATTTCCATATAATAGTAGAAGAGAAAAATTATTTTTTGTTTACAAACTGCCAATATTTATCATGTCTGAGTTTATAGAAAAGAGATACCGCTTCACTGTAACTTTATCTCTCTCACTTTTTCCTGCATGAATCTTTAGAAAATTCTTCCTTTTGAGAATATTTAATCTAAGTACATTGTAAGATGTAATGTTTTATGACACAAATTAGAAGTAATAACTTTAGATAATGTGAATTAAATTACGCGCTTATTAAAAAAAAGTAAGAAATCACAGTGCTTCTTACATTTATACTTTTATTCGATATGCGATCCTACTGCTTTAATGCAATGTTATGTATTATGTATATCCCATAAGAAAAACAAAGACAGGCAGACGTCTGTTGAGTGGCTCAACTAACAGGCGTCATAGTTATTTACATTTCTTCATGCCATCTCGTAACTACGAAAAAGAAATTACAAGAGGATAACTCTAGCAAGGAGTGAGGAAGATGGTTCAGTAAACCTATGTTTTAGGACCGGAAATTATTCTTCGTTCATTGATAATTATGGCAGAATGTTTTGGCACATTATAATGCAGCTGGAACAAAAACTTTCAATTAAATTTTATCACAATCGTCTGCGTGACAGACTTCATAAGTCGTCTTCTTGGCCAATCTATAGATGCCTTTTCAAAATGCTTTGAACTGTTTGGTTTTAAACGTCAGATTTAGAAGGATTTAAAAAAAATACATTATCATTATTTAATTGTCACAAAGCGTAAAAAACACTACACTAGAATAACTTTAGAGAAAGATAATGAACACAAGTAAAAAAAGCATATATCCTGTAATTGTTAAAAAGAAATCACGTATTTCTTAATACGCTTAATATGAGAATCATTTAATTCAACCATTTTTTCACAATCATTCTACATAATTACATATTCTTTATTTGAGACAATAGGCAAACAGATTTAATACAAATTTAGATTTAATATTTCATTTGCAATGGAAATTTCGGATAGACATTGTCTGATGCTCATTTCTGCGTCTTTAAGAGCAACTGATATTAATTTTATACCATGGTGGAGGTGGTCGTGCATTTGTAATAAAAAATATGATTCAGATTAATATAGAAGTTCGTAGAAACTTCTGTCGGAAGAAAATTCTTTTCAAAAAATTTCTTTGTATTTCTTGAATCTTTCTATCTAATATATGATATGATTAAAAATACATGGAAAATGGGATTTTTAATAAAAAAAAATTAATTTTTAAAGCTTTATTTAAAAGTTAAAAAGTTGTATTTAAAACTGTAAGTTCTTAGCTGCTAGTGTTAAAAAAGCAAGTGCAGCATACAAGGTGCAGTAAATTTTCATTTTTTTAATTCCTTCAAAATTGATTCTGATTAGACAGCCATATAAAGGTCGAAACGGCTACAACTTTAAGCACTACTTCCACTGTAATATCAGCTAGTATTAAATTCCGAAATTATACAGAAAAATTCCTTTTACGCAGTTTTATTATATTTTTCAATTCGGTTTATAGACTGTAGGCTTCTATTCGACAATTAATCATAATAAAATTCTGCTAGGTTTCAATGGATTTTTCTTTATCTTCCAGAATCTAAATTCAGATGAAAACATTATTCTCTCAGTTCACGGGAGGAAGAGGATAAAGGTTTTTGGGTTAGAATATCATATATTAGACACAAAGATTCAAGAAACGCAAAGAAATTTTTTAACAAGAATTTTTCTATATTAATCTGAATATAAACCATACTTTTTATTACAAATGGACTACCACATCCACTATAGTATAAAATTAATATCAGTTGCTGTTAAAGATGCAGAAATGAACAGCAGACAATGTCTACCCGAAAATTTCATTACATATGAGGTATTAAATTTGTTTTCCCATTCTCTCAACTAAAGGATACGTAATTACGTAGAATGATTGTGAAAAAATGGTTGATTTCAATGATTCTCATATTAACCATATTAAGATACACGTGACTTCTTCTTACCAATTACAGGATACATGTTTTTTTCTACATATTTTCATTTATCTTCCTTTATTCTAGTGTAGTGTTTTTTTAGACAGGGGCTCATCTTTTTCCTTACAACAGTTTAGTTAAAAAAAGATAATGAAGTGGCGTCATATCAGTATTAAATATCAAAGAAGGTTGAAGGAACATCATTGAAGACATCGATTTCGACTAGAGGCAATGTACAACCACGATGGCAGAAATAAAAAAGAATTAAAAAAGGTTAGGGAAGGGAAAATGAGGCGTGCTTATTCAGCCCCGTTTGCATTAGTGCGTTACCAACGCGTAGCGTATTGGAAGAAACGCATTACGCAGACGGATAACCGTTTACACTATTGCATTAGATTTACGTATACGGAAGTTCGGTGGTCAATTGCATTCATTACCACCAGATGTCTCTGATTTAACTTACGGGATTCGAACTCTTAAAATACTTAAATTCGATATTAATGGAAATTTTTAGTTCTACTCGTGAACTGCGAAAGTAAAGCAAGTTAGCAATTTTTAGATAAGTAAGATTATAATGCATATTATGAACATCTCTAATTGCATAGAAGCTGTAGTAATTCTTTAAAATTTCTTTGCCTTTCTAGAAGTCTTAAATATTAACGAAATAATATATAATTAAAACTAAAATGTACTGTTACTGCATAACACATAAACAAGTTAAACACATTTAAAAATAGTTGGTACCTTAAAAATACAGAGCAACTATAAAGAAAGGTTCACAATATTTACACAAACTTTGCTATGCTTGTATATCGCTGACTGCTATGTGAGATTGTATATTTTTAAAATATGCGCGAATTTGGGGAGAAAACAGATAGTATATAAAATTTTAGCATCAATTTCTTTCAGTGTCATAGCTGGATAATTTATTAGAAATCTCGTTTGTTTTAGAATGAATGCACTATGGGCAGTTATAATTTATGCATAATCCATAAAATATTATTTTTAATTTATAAATTTTAAATTCGTAGCTTTTTACAGAAAAAGTTATAAAGATAAGCTTTTTTCTCTTTATATATGCATAGTTATAGTCTCTTTATATATACCTAAGTTAAATAAAATGGAAATATTTAATTAATTTCTGTGTTTCAGGTGGAGAGAACTGAATTTTAAAACAATTATTATAATAAGTTTTTAAAAAATTGTTTTCTTAAAAATGTTCAGGGCATTAATACTGTCTCATGTTCATTGGTATTGAAAGTTTAGAGCTGGAGTCAAAGTCTCATCAGATGTATGTACATTCACAGAAAAGTGAAAGGAAAGAAAATATTTATATATATACAGGGAGTATATTTTAAATTCGTATTATATTATAACTTTCAAAATAAATTTTTGAGGGAAAATTTAAATAAATAAGAGCATAAATAAAACATTACAGAATAATAGAAATAAATTTTAAAACACAGATATAGATCAAATTGGAATGGGGAGCTAAGAAAGTTGCAAACAGGGTGGAAAAAGAGTATGAGATTCGAACTCACGACGCAAAAAACCACAGTTCGCTACCCTCAGCTTTACCACTATCATCACACTGACGTGATTAGCAATTTCGGCTTATATACATTAAAATGAATGAATGTAAATGAATTCATAAAACTAAATTTTTTGGTCCTATTTCAATGTGCTATCGTCTAAAAAATTCACCAGAGTTTCCTCATCAGCTTCTAGGACATATCTTACAAAAAACATTATTTTTTAAAGCCGCGTTGCGATTGAAGTTAAACGGACTGCTAAAAATATATTCCATGTGCTTACAGATATATGCTAACCAAAAAGGTATATTTGTAAATACAGAAATACAAATTTAACATACTCTTTAAGGCAGTGGAATATTTAAAAGGCTATTAAATTTAACTTATAATTAACGTTTTTAGTTTTTAACCGTTTCAAAATGAAAAAAATAGCAAATCTTTTCATCCTATATCTGATTTGCTATAGCAGTCTGATATAGTCAGACGTTCATTATCATTAAAGGTAAATGTGTATGCAGAACTAGGAAATAATTTTCAGAACAAATTTTTCTGTTTCATGGACTTGGTATTATATTTTTTGCGCCTGATTTCCTTGACAGATATATGCAAGCCAAAAAGATATATTGCTCTCTGCGAACTAGTACTGTAGTTGCAGCTATCTTGCAGTTGATAATACACTGATGTAAATTTAAAATATTTGTGAGTGTTGGTAATCATCATATCAGAGATAATTGTCAAATTAAATTCCACTGACTTAAAGTTGAATACAAATGAATACGATATTTATTTGTGTATCTATTTTTAATAAAAATTCTTTATCTGATGCGAACTACCCGGCTTAGAAATAATTTTGACACTTTGCATTACCGCTCTAAGAACAAATTGCTATTGAATTTAGAGAATCATATTAAATTAAATATGGTCGATGAAATGGAAAATTACAAATATGACAGTTTGTGACATTTATGATTTATATTTCACTAATAGTTAGATTTGTGTTAACTATTTTCCAAGGTCTCTAGTCTCGTTACAAAACTCGCTCAGACCAGAGGTTTATGCACACTTTATGGCAAGCGGAAGAATTGAAAACTGGGATGTAATCTTAATCTGAAGTTCTGATGCCGTTGTTCCAGTGTACTGCCGGCTGGGTGAGGAAACAAATCGTTCTCAGAATAGGTGTTTACAATTACTGAATGTTTACCAGAGTTCGGTAATTATTGCACTAAGACCTGCTAAGATACGTTCAACTAAGCTTCCAAAGAAACATTTCTTTGCTTACAAACTTTACTGGGTAAATTGACTTGAACGCCATACAGAAATCCATTATAGTTCACATTGGCGAAATAGATGTTTGTTTTCTCTATGCTATATAGCCCATTCATTTTGCGAAACACAGAAACAATTCTTCAGTACTTTTTGAAATCTTTTATCATTATGTAAAAAAGTGGTGACCTTTAAGTTGATTACTTTGATCTCGATACACAGATTCTGATTGACAGACATCACATACTGAATATTCCTCCTCACAATCCTTTAGAAGCGAAACTTTCCTCTGAATGGCTGACTTAAACAGCGATCTATGCCATGAAGAGCTGTTACCCCCCCCCGTCCCCGGAATCGTAAAATATCGCTGCTATGTACGCGAAACAAATCGGTAATGCAACTGTTGTGGTTTCTAATTCCAGTTAACGTTGAAAGAAACGTTCAAATCAACGTTGATGTCTTTGAAAAGTTCCTTATTGCGTTGCACGTGGTTGTATCAAGATCATCAAAAAGTTAACTAGATCCTTCTTCCGAATCCTTGTTTTAATCACTTCTTTGACACAGCATACCAACAAGTAGTCATTCTCTTCAAAAAAAGTGTGTGTTTTTTTTTTTTTTTTTTTTTTTTTTTTTTTTTTTTTTTTTAACTTCGAGTCTTATATGGTATCTTATGGTCAAGACAAGCATTTCCCAGTCAATGCCCTCCCCCAGGGCTCGGTTGATTCTCCGCCGCTTTAAATTAATTAGGAGATGACTGTAATTCATTTACCAGGAGAGCCATATGAAGTACACTGCGGGAAAAAAAAAAGAAGAAAAAAAAGAAAGGAGGGACAGTTCTATATCTCCCGTTCTACTGAGTTGATTGACAAAATTCAAACTGCGTTTTTCATGTCTCGAAAGCGCGACTTTGGATATGTATTAGATTTATACGTAGCGTTGTTCTAATATAAGTATTTTGACACAAAATCGGACTTTTTCTGAAATGACATGCCAGTTTTTTTCACATTTCGATTCTACGACTCAAATTACGCCAAACACCAAATTTTGTAAAAATCGCACGAGTAGTTTCTAACAAAATTAGCTTTCAAAATTTTAGCTTCTCAGTGTTAATTGAATTTGATATATATTTATTAATACCTCTTTTCTTATTAAACTAACTTGTTTCCTCCTTTCACATTTCGAAATTCAGGTTCATTCCAAATAAAAGTCGCCCATTTTTTATGATTTATTTTTTAAATTCATATTTTTAAATATCTTTTATAAATTTTTCGAAAAACGTTTTGAATTATAATCTATAAAACGTTTACCGTCATCTTAAAAGTATATGTATTTCTAAGCATACCTGCAAAAAATTTTAGTTTTCTATTCAAAATTTCCTAAGATATACGTGAATTTACATGTTTGCGCGCTTGGAAATTTGGCATATTTCTTAAAAGCGATAACAACACAAATGTGGTTTACGCACATTGTTAAAATTATTTGAAAGTATGAACGATAACTTTTCTTCCGCTCGTCTGCAATGAAAAAAAAGAAAAGGAAAATAGGTTGCTATAAATCAAGAAGTTCGAAAACTGAAAAAAATTACGCCAAGATAAATGCTTGAATTTCTCAGTAAATTTCGCACCAAATTTTACAAAATTTAATATTTAGGCATAATTTGAGTCATTGAAATCAAAATATCGAAAAAAAACTGGCAGGTCATTTCAGAAAAAGTCGGATTTGTTTGGGTCAAAATACCCATGTTTGAATGATGCTATATATAAATCTAATATAAGCCGCGCTTTCGAGACATGAAAAACGCAATTTAAATTTCGTCAATCGGCCTTGTAGAACGGGAGATATAGAACTGTCCCTTTTTGAGCACCAGTTTTCACAAATTCTTCAAAATTTCAATCAGCGTCACAGGGAACATTTAGGTATAAAACACTACATTAAAAATGGCGACTAAAAAGGCGATTAACAGTAAAAGGTTACGCGAAACCAAAATAGAAAAATTTTAAAAGCCTGGATGCAAAATTCATACCCTGAAAAATCATCTACGGAAAGAATGGACAGCTCATCGTACCATCTGACTACACCCCTGGGTTCAATTCATGAACCACTTTAAGTACAATACAGCGCTAAAGAGTTTTACACACCCAATAATTACAGAGAATTTGCAAAGCGCAAGAGCATACTTTACATCGCAATTGCAAAATTTCCCCTTCAGCGCACAGGAAGAGACAACTTCAATTGCGAGGAGGAAATGTAACAATTGCTGGCGGTACTCATCCTTAGGTGACCGCATGAGCTACCCCCTCACGACAAACAACTCGAGAATCGATTGCCGGAGAATAATCCGCATTACCCACACCGCACTACTAAATACAAAGATTTAAAGTGGCATCCGAAGTGAGGGATAGCATCGAAGTAACCATTGTTATCCTGTTGCCAAGGCAACACAGCATCTCTCTTACTATAGGAAAGGGCCAGGACACTATTTTTGGAAATTCGGATCAATCCGGCTTTACTGTCATACAGTATAAAAGAGGGATATTCTACCGAGTGGACAGAGCTGCTCTGAGGATCTAAAGGGTTTATCGTTACTATACAACTAGCCAACAATACGATGATTATTCTTGTTAGTGCAACCGAAAATTCTTGTTACAAAGAAAGCTCACCAGATCTTTTTCCATTCCAAAGCCTTTAAAAATTATACCATAATTAAATCCACGTGACTAAGAATCACAGTAGTGTATGACAAAAAACTATCCGCCTAAAATAGTTGTTAAAAAAAGAAAAAAATGTATAATTATAAGAACAGCTTAGTATGTCAACAAATAGCAGGCAAATTTAAATTTGACAGAAAAACTAAATGTCTTGTGTTTTTTCAAACGGCAATGCACTGAAGCCTGAAAGATAAAGATATTTTATTTCGGGCAGCGACAACATATGTTTTAAATCGACGACTTTGTTGATTAAATTTAAAAGACAAATATCTTACGCTTATCGCTGAGTTGTTAATCAATATTTTATTAATTTCGCGCAAAACATAAAATAAATATTTTAAAAAAAATTCGAAATTCGGTCTTCGAGATGCACACGGTCGGGTTGAGGATTACGTGCGTGTTCAAAGTTTGGTAGCTCTAAGGAGTCCACTGTTTTTTCACGGTGCGAGGAACAAACATACATGTATACACACATATTTACAGATTCTTCATTATTTGATAATAGTGATTAACAAAGGCAGAGATTGAAGAGAAGGATGAAAACTTCATCGAAAACGTAAAATAATCGTATGCTAGCCACTTAACGATTAAGTCGCCGAACACTGGTAGGTCTACATGGATTCGATTCATGAACGGGGTTGACTGCATGTGCGTTTTCGTAGTTTTTTCCATGTGTAACGTGGATACCCTTGTAGAGTCATCAGATTATTTTTAGGGCAGGAAACAAAAAATGAGCAATGCCACAGTCGGGACTCGAACCTGCACCTCTCGAATAAGCGCCGAGTGTGCTAACTATTACACAACGAAGATATACAGAAAGGAAGGAGAAAATATCTTATATATTCTCCGTTTTAAATGGCGACCGGAGATTAGAGGACCCAATCGCCAAATCCTGGTGGTAAAGAATAATTATCCGCCGCCTTTTTGTTCGGCGCCACGGTAGAGCGTTAGGTTATTTTTGAAGCAGAAAAATCAGCAATGCCCCCGCCGGGACTCGCACCTGGACCTCTCGAATATGCGCCGAGTGCGCTAACCATTACATCAGAAGGCATGCGGAAAGAGGGAGAAAATACCTTATACCCTTGTAGACGCTTAGAAAGAACCTACCTTTAGAAAGTTCATTTTTGCTTAAAAAGATCCTTTACAAAGACATACATTCCCTTAAGCAGACAACCTTAGCGTGCTTTGCATAACTAAAAAACCAAATTAAACCCACTTCAAAATTTCCAATGTCTTGATATGCAATGAGTGGAAATTAATAATGACAACATACGTTTAAAAAACTACCATGAAACTGACAACTATAGACTACATTGGACTTCGAAAAGTTACTTATGACCTCCCCCAGCAGAAGATTTTTAAAGTAGACAATTAGGCAGATATCAAAAATTCACATCATTCAGTGAAAAGAAAAACACCCTTTGTTTCAAAGCTTGCTATTTACACCAAAACGCACCATCATGTTAATCATTTTTTTTTTTTTGGAGAGGCAATATTATCACATTAAACCATGAAAGTTTAAGCACCACCACTTAGATCCGTTAAATTCCCTTTCAAGTTTTATTGGTTAGCAATTACAGATATTATTTTGATTTAAGAAGAGTCGTTTAAATTACTTTATATACTTTTAAATGGGTTAATATTCACCAATTTTTACAAATTTTAATGGTAAACTCTTTTTTGAAGTACTCTTCAAGTTTCTACTTGAAGAAAAAACTTTCACGATATTATAGTAAATAAATGATTGGCGTTCGGAGTAAAATTAGCTCATATAAGAACGAAATTATCACTACTAAACTTGTTGCAAAAGAAACATAAATATTATATGAAGACAACCTACAGCATAAGAAATGCTGAACTCTAACTCACCTACACACAGAACGCCAAGCGACTTTTGCAAAAAAAAAAAAGAGAGGAGGAAAGGAAGGAGGGAGTTCCAAGAGGTTCATTAATGTCGGAGGAGATCTTCCACAACAAGACCGTCAAGTGACGAAAGACGATTCGATTCATCGTGTATCACCATTTTCCCAAAGGACTGATCCCTAATGTGTTTCTAATTGGGGTAAGATGATATACGACATCTCTCTCCCACGGACTTCTTTATCTGTCCACTCGTTAGATGACCCGGACACGGCAATCGACTGTCCGGGCGGAGTTAATGGATGAGTAAACCCGAAAATAGAGATTAAAGGTCTGGAAGTGCTACACGGTCCTTTATTTAGATGGCTAACTCATCATTGATGACGTACGAATTGACCTTACGTAGGGGAAAAGTATCTACATTTTTATTCGAAAGAGGTGTTAATTTCTTGAAAGCATCGGTCTTCGAAATGTATTCCGCGGGAACCCCAGAGTTTCATAAAACTTTACTAATGATTTGCAAGTGAGAACCGAAATTCGAAAGAATTTTTGAATACATGTGGATTGCAAAGTTAAACAAAGCATCGAAAATAATTAACTTTTTTTTTTTTTTCTGTTGCTACTTATTTTGCTGATACTTGATGATTTTTTTTCTGTTACCTAAAATAATATGAAGTACGTATTTTTAAGTGTTTAAACCCTGCTCAATTATATATAAATACAACAGCTTGGGAAATAACAAAGAAGCATCAGTCGTCAATGTTTCTGTGTGTGAGTCCATGCATTTCTAGCCGAAAAATTATTTTCAATCATATGGAATATTATAACAGAAATAAAGTGAATTCTAAGTATAAAATGTGTTTGCATGTAATACTGAAATTGCATAGACTTTGTAAGAAAAAATACAAGAACGTCTTTTTTATTAAACTTACATGAAGTAGTAGTGATTAACAAACCTATAACTTCAATTACAAAATGTGTGCTCGAAATGCTAAGTACAAAATTATAACGTAATAATGATTTTCTTTTCACTCCCCGCATTAGTCTTTTGGCAATACTAATATATTTCAAATATTCTATTGCCATTTACTTTTCTGGGGAAAGTAGAGATTCTAAAATTATAGTTTTATAATTTGGGGGTCCCCCAAATCTGAAAACCGCTAGATAGATTTGATTCGCCTGAATATGGCAAAGCACGCCAGGTCCATCTGCCTAAGGGAAAGGATGCCTTCGTGAAGGACTTTCTATGAAAAGGTGGCTCGTATGCATGTTACACACGAGGAGAACCAAAAAAACGCTCATGCGGCCATCTTTCGCTCGAATTCAAACCTAAGTCAAACAACCAATATTCAGGGAGTTTAGCGCTTGGACACTGGTCGGAATCCGCTAAGCGGCTTATATGTGGAGAATCCGCAGAAAATGTGGCGAAGCAACCGATACAACTGGAAAGTCTGTATAAAAATCACCCAAAAACAGTTTTCGGTGCGTTTTTTTATTGTTTGTTCGCTTGATTAACTGAAAAATCTTTTCAGGTTTTTTAAAATAACACACTTCTTTTCTGCACAGCTAGCCGTTAGAAAGAGTTTTCATTCAGGAGGGGAACAAAACACTGTTAATTACAAATTTTAAGATATCAACATTTTTATCTTGGATCTTTTTAAAAACCTTTCTTTGGAATTAGTTTTAATTTTCGAGTTTTATTCGTTAGCAATTACAGATTTTATTTTGATTTAAGAATAAGAGAACTTATTTGAATTACTTTATATACTTTTGAATATGTTTATATTTTCTAATTTTTAAAAATTTAATGGTTTTAACTCTTTTTTGAAGTATTCTCAAAATTTCTACTTGAAGAAAAAACTTCCGCGATATTAAAGTAAATAAATGGTCGGCATTCGGAGTAAAATTAGCACATATTAGAATGAAAATATCACTGACTGCAGTCTCAATGAATCTTTCACCAACTTAAACGTTCTAGCTATAGTGAAAACAGCAGCAGTTGCGGTGTTTCAAGCTGAAACTGTACTGCTCGGTCGAAAGAAAAAGTGGGAGGCTTGGCACTGGTTTTCCAAGCGTAGATTTTATTCGTTCAAAGCTTAAATGTAAATGAAATACAAATGCTTTAGAACTCCCAATTAGAGCTGTGTTTTAAAGTTGAATTTCTGTGCATTAGTGAATCATCTAAATGGATATCTAATCACAGTTCGTTAAATTGTAACTTTCTTATCTGCAATGATTCTCTTTCATTCTTATATTCTCTTATGAATAACTTCTCTTGTAATAAATTAATTTTCACTTCTCATGCGATTCAAAAAGATCTTATTAATAAAGGAGTTGACGCCATCTTCTCTCACGTACGTGGCCACAGCAGCAGTTTAGGAAACGAAAGGGTTGCTTAATAGTCAAAAGAAGCTATAAACCTTCAGGTTACTACCACAATGACACTGCATAGGTCATTCTCCAAGAAGCAAAATTGGAGCAAAACAGTTCTCAAGTGGAAGGGAATATATAGAAATTCTTCTAGTACTCCTTTGATTAAACTGTTTTCCCTTTCTATTCCTCACAGACTGAATAAGGAACATTTCTTCTGTAATTCTGAAATTACTAAATTTCTAACTGGGTAATGTAATTTTCAACGCATATCCAAAGAGATTAGGGCCTTTGACACAGACTTAAGTTCCTGTAGCTTCGGAAGAATGTAAAATATGGAGTGTTTATTGTTTTACTGTTCTTTCTGCACATTTATTCCTTACGTTTCACGTGTGCATTTGTAACTTTATTTTATTTTGTGCTGTGTTGTTGAACGTTTTCCCCCTTACTTTTATGTAATACTTTGTGGTGCAGAAGGAACTTAAATATTCTTAAAATTAAAAAATAAATAAATAAATAAACAAATAAAATAAAATAAATTTTAAAAATAACTTACTTTTTTAATTAACTATTAATGCTTAAATGAAATTTACACTTATAATAAGTATTCAAGATAATACGCATATCCTTAAGATTCCGAATTTGTAAATTTTATACAGTTAAAGTTTCTGAGGGCTCTTTTCATAGTCAAACACGTTAATAGATAACAAAATCTGTGTTTTATGGATTTCATAAAAATGGGAAATTCATTATAGAAATAATTAGATTTCATTACTTTAAAAAGTATTATTTTTTCAACGAAGAATGTACGGCATTTTGAAAAGACTAGATACCTCTCCAATCGCAAGCATGACGCTTCAGTTTCAGAAATTAACTAAATAAGCTGTTGGCTTCCACACTTGCCAATAAGTTTGATCCCGTGATGCTTTTCGGTAAAAATGCATAAAAAATTAAATTTTTGACGTAACCACACCAGAAAAAATACCAACTGCCAAACCATTCTTTACGTAATTAAAAAAGTTTAAAGAAAATTAATTTCGTAATACACAAAATAAGCCTTTAAGAAAAAGTATCAAAACTGCACGCCAAGAACAAGGCGAAATTTACGATTTGAAGAGCTCAATAAAAATTAATATATGATAAATATAATATTCTAAATTTTAACAACTCCACAAATGTGAAATTACAACCTGCGCTTCTAATCTTCCGGCTCCCGATTCTCACGCAGAATTCTCTTATAAATTTTATTATTAAAAATAAGTGGTTCTGTTCAGTGCTACACGTATACAGCATCTATATGCATATGATATAAGTAATTAGACTTTGAGTTATAAGGTATTTTCTCCCTCCTTTCCGTATGCCTTCGTGGTGTAATTGGAAGCACACTCGGCGCGTATTCGAAAGGTCCATTGTTCGAATACAGGAGAGGCCACTGCTCATTTTTCGTGTTTACTACTTCAAAAAACCTAAAGACTCTACAGAGTAATTTTTAGAGGCAAAGGTTTCTCAGCACTCGAATAAAAATTTAAGTTTCCACTAAAAAGTATCATGGAGCCAAAATTTTCTAATGTAGGCTTACTTCAGTAAACTCATTTATGAAGCTCTATGATATTCAAACCATGGGACGAAGACCAGTCGTCCAAGATATGCAAGTCCAAGTCGTCCAAGATATGCGGTTATCTAGGAACAAAAACCGACAAATATGTGTTGGATACTTCTTTTCTCTGGAATTTGAAGTTTTTTGTGATTATTAGTAGTCTTATTACAGTGACAAGAAGACAAGAAAATTCATATGCATCCACCACACAGGTCGTAATCTAAGAGGCAGACCGCTGATACACACTAAGTCTACAGAAATAATGTCTTTCCCAGTTACAGAGGCTGTTCGCACATTTTTTAGACGATGTACATTGTATTCACAAAACTAAATTAAATAAAATTCTTGTGTTTTAAATGTTCTATTTGACATCCCTTATTCTGAACTATCTTTCGACACCGCAATTTCCAGCATAATAATGCCTTTTGAAGTGTCAGAAGAGGTATTCTATCCCATTTCTCCCGAACAGCTTTCCAGAGTCCTGTTAGGGTTTTGGGACAACGTTTGGATAATGCAGTTTTTAAAAGTCCGAAAACACAAAAATCCACAGGTGACACATCGGGAGATTTAGTAGGGATATCAATGAAGGGTATGGCCTCGATACCAGTTTTTTGTTCCATTTCTTTTAGGAAATTAACAGTGGATTTTGATGCGTGACTGCTAGCTTTGTCCTAATGGAGTCTCACAGATTGATGGCACTGTGGGTAAAGCGATGGTATTTCATTCAGAAAAATTGGCGATAAAATACGTTCCTGATAGTATTTGGAGTTAATCTTGACATTTTTTGGCACTCTCTTTATTTTTAACTCGCCATTATAAGAAAAACCAGCAACAATCACGAATCCCTTAGAAAAACGTTCTTTCGATTCTTTGAACCACGTACTTAAATTTTTTTCTCCTCTTTCTTGATAATAAATGGCTCTTTTCTTGTTACAATCATTTAAATACACCCATGCTTCATCCATTGTGACAATTGTTTTCCATTTTTCTTTGGATAAGCGTTTCTCATATAGAATTCTGCAGCGTGTCCTGCGTCGAACGATATGCTTTGGAAGAAGACTATGCACATCGCGTTTTTTCGCTTTCTTAAGATTTAAATCAGCGTTTATCATTTTGTTTACAGTGGACACCGAGCATTTTAATGATTTTGCAACTGTCCTTTGACTAGGGGGATTTTCTTTTAACATTAAACAACGTACCTTTGCAATAGTCGAAGATGTCCGTTTTTTCCTCGGATACTTGCTTGGAATTTTTGTTCCACTTGAGGCTCCAATTTGACGTTTTTTTTTTCCTATCTTGTTGATGATATTACCTATCGACTATTCAGATATCACAAAACCATGACTCTCACATCGTTTTTGGATAACGGAGTAAGCATATTTCTCTTCGGAAAGAGCGTCAATGTAGCCTTCGAACCACTGCTTTGTTCAATTCGCCATTTTGAATAAAAACAAAACTTTGAAGCCACAGACGATAATTTTGACTTTTAAAAACATAGTACAATTGCAATTACTTCTTTTGCAGCAAACGATTTTATATTACCGCTTACCAAAATGGTCTAAAAAATGTGCGAACAGCCTCTGTAATTCTCCACCTGATATTACAAAGTCCTAACTTGACTTAAAGAATCTGGGTGACTTGCAAAGTGTCTGCCACTCAAGTCGCTTGATTTCAGGATATCATCGATCACTGATACTGCGGGTTTCCTAATATCTTATGCACCCATAACTAATGAGAGGACTCAAAACACAACAAATAAATTCACCAGACGTGGCTAATTCTGTCAGTGTATTTTGGATATGTAATACAAAACTCACTATACCAACCTGGTGCACAGCAAAATATACTAAGCAGATTAAGCATACAGAATGCACTTTAACCACTCAGATGACGAAACTGTTAAACATTTCCTTCTAGCAACAACTTTGTCTTCGCATACCGAAGACAAACAGACGCTCCCTACACAGATACGAATAGACCTCTTCTCAAACAGTGAAATCAGTTCGGAATCGAGCAGAGTTTGGAGGGTCAAATTTTTCGAAAATCAAAACGTAAATTCTGACAAATTTGCTAAAGTAGAGACACCTATACACCATCCTACAGGCAGCTAGCGTCTTATTTACAAGGAAAGAGAAAGAAAACCTATTCAGACACGTTCGGACACTTATTTTCATGAGAAAGACACTTCAGAAATTGTTTTTTATGGCCCATCTAACATGTCACCTCTCACACAAGTTCTCGTCACAAATGCCCCTTTTTTACTTGCAATAAGTCTTCAGAGGGCGAGACAGACGTTAACTCATCCTCACCTATATAAAGATTTACTAACACCGCCCTCACCCATACACACATCATCCCTCAAAGAAAAAGAGAAGAGGTTTGAAAGTGACTAAAACAATTTAAAATCAAACACCAGAGCTGCTTAAGATTTAATTTATCAAAATTTAAAATTTATAAATTGGAAGAAAATAAGTACGCTAAAATTTATAATAAAATGACATGAAAATTACTAAGAATTTTTTAAAAAATTATTTTGAAAACGTTTTAATAAATTACAAATTAAAATTTTTTAAATAAATTTTTATACGTAAAACATCAAAATTTATTAATATTATAACTATTCATATTTTAATTGATCTTATTTTACATTTTATACATTTGGTTGGTTGCACTTACATACGTATCAGATAAATTTTCCCTCATTTATATACATAGAGAAAAAATTATTAAATTGATAACTAACAAAATCATCAATTTAGCATAAAAGTGTTATGTATACCTTGGAGAATATAAGCGAAATATTTTCGTTAATTGTATATAATATAGTTTCGATAAACAGACTACAATGTTGTTAAATTTTCAGGGCTTTAAATGCTTTTTGTATTTTCAATAGTTACTTAAAAGTATACATCGAACCACTGAGATGCCAGAGCTACATATTATCCAGCTTAGATTCTATTCTGTATTTACTTTTTTCTGTGAAAGAAAGAAATTGAAAGCTATTAAAATAAAATCATTCCAAAACATCCCACAAATTACTGAAGCGAGTATTTATTATGCATACGTACAATTAAAAAAATCTGATGCGTACATTTAAACTTACTGGATTGAATTCAATCTAGATTCGTCGATAGTGCATAGGCCACAATACAATAAAAGCACTCTTTAAAATTCACTAAATTTGTTTAACCATAGCGACACGCTGGCGCTAGACTACTTAACAGCGTTCCATCTCATTCATAACTCAGAATAAACAAAAATTATGTATATCATCTGAAGAATTATGTAATCATTGCCACATGTTCTATTCAAGTAGTATGATAAACCTAAAACGATGTATAAAAGAAATTAAACAACTTAAAAAGAAAAAAAAGAAAGGAAGAACGAAACAGTTTTTTACAGACGATTGAGTATTTCTCATTCAATTGATTCAGTTTCCACTGCGGGACAAGGCAAAAATACATAAAAACTCAAATATCTATCCTAAAAATTACGAAGTAAATCTTAACACTGTTTCCTCGAATAAATTCCAGACTGGATTACGCATGATTTAATTCGCAATAATAAAAGGAGGCGAAATAATAAAAGGATCTTTGTTGTCGCGAAGTTTAGTTTCTGTAGATTGCCAACAGATCCACTATTTTGCTAAGTTTCAAATGTAAACAAATATGGCTGCGATGGCAGAAAGAATTAGGCTTGCCGCACTTAAGCAACTTTTAAATTGTTGATAATTAATTCTACAACAATACCATGCAGACTAACTAAAGGCATAAAAACCTTAAACGGAAGCTAAAACAACCCAATTCAATCATTTTTAAAGCAAAAAATGCACAATTTACCAACATATAAGAATAAAAAATCTGCGCTCACTAAGCAAATTTACAGAGTGAATATATATATACATATATTTATATAATTTTGGTGCGGCTGACTGCAACCAAAATAGGTTCACATCTACATTATATAGCAGTCCTATATACAAAGTTTCAACGTTCTGAAGCTACTCTTTTTGAGTTATGCGAAATACATACATACGTACGTACGCACAGACGCCACGAATAAAATCTCTTTAGAATCAATTTTAAACCAGTTTTATAATTTTTTGGGAGAAAAATAATCTTATTCTGTCCTTACGTTCAGATATCACGCAAAAACATTGTTAAATTGCATTCGATAACGGTCAAAATGAATATTTTCGTTGAAATATGATACCCGAAAATTTTTCACAATTACAATACTTCCTTTTTACTTCCGTACAAGGAAGTAATTAAATCTTTTCAGAAAGCTGGGTAAAAGTGCTAAGCCGGCAACAGTCACCAATGTAAAGACAGATGCCTACTGCACACACACAACCAGCTCATCTTATCAACGAATACCACCTGGTTCGAAGACTCATGCACATGCCTCCACTTTTGTTCCCTAAATAATTTCCTGTTAACTGGAACTGTATACCTACGATCAACGATTGCGAAAATAAGGTTGCGTAAGGATTTTTGTGGATATGGTGTGTAAAAAAAGTTTAAGTATGAAAGTTAAGTAATTCACTGTTGGTCCTAGTGTCCAAATACTAGCCAGATGTACTGTATACTTAAATAAATACTCACTTTTTAAAAATCACGTTACATAATTGACTTCTGTATTTATTTAAAACTAGGCAAAACAGCAATATTATTTGGGAATTGAATAAAACTATTAAATAATAATAATAATAATATATAAAGAAGAAAGTCTGTGTGTTTGGTTGATAATTCAGTCACTACTATAGCTATCGTGACCAAACATTTTACAATTCCTTTCTGGGTCCAGAAAAAGGTCGACGTCCACTTTCTTCCAAAAAAAAAGTAACTAAACTCAGAGATATTAATTAAAAACTCCGAGAAACGATAATTTTCGTCCTCCTTTTTCCGAGTGGCAACAGTCTCGCAAACTAGAGATGACAAATTTGCTTGATTTCGAAAGGTGTTGCCACTGCTCGCTTTCAAATCCTAAAGTTTCTTAATAAAAAATTTGTTAAGTTTTACGATGAAATAAAAATAGCATTCCCAAACACTAAATACATTATTCCCGATTCCAAAAATTCCTGGAAAGCCATTTCCAACTATTCCAATCTTCGTACGGCTTCAATCAGCCGAAATATTAATTAAAAACTCCGAGAAACGATAATTTTCGTCCTCCTTTTTCCGAGTGGCAACAGTCTCGCAAACTAGAGATGACAAATTTGCTTGATTTCGAAAGGTGTTGCCACTGCTCGCTTTCAAATCGTAGAGTTTCTTAATCAAAAATGTATAAATTTTACAAAATCGATATACATAAAGAAGAATGTCTATTTGTGTGTTTTGCCATATTTAATCGACTAAAATTGAATATAGGTGAAATATTGGATGGAACTTGAGCTTTTACGACCATTTGATTAGAAAGACGAAAATCATTAAAAACTGCATGAAATTGGTTGCTGATATAATGACAGAGAATTAGCTTATTTTTCTATCGAGATTTTTTATGTGGGTTCCATATCGCATCAGATTGAAAAATGTATGACTATGAATCGTATTTTTTGCATTGTTATTAGAGAAGGATAACAGCGTTATCGTTCTCTCTGCTGTTAGGTGAATTACTCTCAATCTAACTAAACTGGCTTCCGTACTTCCGCTAATAATGAATAAAACTAAAAATTGAATAAAACTACTGATTTCGAGGGTGATCAAGCATAATTCCCTCTTCTTCAAGAGCAGAGCATTTTACAAGCTGAGACGAGCGACAAGGGTATTTCCATCGAAGCAACGGGCAGCTTAAAGCAAGCACGACAGCACAGCCTTGTATCGAGGAAAAATTGAGATAAATCACATTCTAAAAGCGTTAGGAAGGACTGGGTTGAAATTAATGTCATTAACTAGAAAAGATAAATTTTTGTGAATGTGAACAGCTTCAAGAAAATACAATTCGCCAACTGAATAAACTTACGAACTATCTTTGTAAGAACCGATGCCAACATTGTGTACATCTTACTATGATTGGCTATCGACGATTTGCTTATTTTCCCGTATCGGACATAAGAGTCGTGTTCCTTGACGAAAAATTTTACCCTCTTGCAATTTGACCAGTACATCTCAAACGACACCGAAAAGATGTTTTAAATTCCGGAAGAATTTAAAGTCAGAGAGGGAAACTTTAAGAAGAATCTTACTGACAAGGAAGACCATTAAGTTGAAGTTCTGAAAAATTCGTGCAAATTTGTAACTGATAGAAGAAATGGAATGGTGACAAGCGATTGAGAACAGCGGAATGTCTTTTTGACAGTGAAAATTTTTAAAGAGTTTTATGAGTGACCGTGGAAGAAAATCGTTTGTCAATGGAAAATGATTTTAAACAACTGAGTTCATTCTAAACCAAATAGTCTGAAGAACAAACGTTGATAGCGCGATATACGTAAAGAAGCAATTTTTGCTTAGCAGGGTGACATGATTTAGCATAGGAAAGCAAACGCAGTAACTAACGTTTACTAAATATTGCTATTAAAATGAAACTCATTGCGGATTATCAGATCAAGGAAAGGAAGGGAATTGTCGGATCCGATTTCAAAAGTAAATTGGATGGCTAGATCAATCGATATCATAACAGATAAATTTTGGGTTAAATCTTCTTTATTACCACCAACTGTGATCAAGAAAATGGTAATGACAAAAACTGAAGACTGCAGCAAGATCGTATCAAAACATGAAACACCTCAACGTATCTCAATAAAACTGGTTACCCCCCCCTTTTTTTTTTTTTTTTTTTTTCAAATGTATTGAGTTTTCTCAATTCGTACAAGTTTCGCGGGGATTAGCACAACGAGGATAGAGAGGACCTATAAAGAAATGATCAGAGATCTTGTTATACTACTCAATGACCATTATAAAGGGAATTTTTGTTTTAGCCCAAAGAGATAATTTGCACAGGAGGGCTATTAATTTCGTTTTGGCATTTTGCGTTGTGTCACTATAAACGGCATTTCACTTTTCAAATTGTTGCCACCAAATATTATAGCCCTGTATTATATTTAACGAAATTAAATAATGAAGAATCTGCATAAATGTATGTATGTTTCTGTGATAAAACGACGGTAACTAGAGCCATCAAATTTTGAATAACGTAGTCCTCCACCAGAATATGGGCATCTGGAAGCCCAAATTTTGAATTTATTATCTATTTCATATTTTGTAAAACTTTAGTGAATTTTTGATTAACAAACTCGAAGATTTCAAAGCTAACAATAGCAGTACTCTACAGAAAAAAAATTATCTCCAGCGCGCGAGACTGTGTATCGGAAATTCTAAAGATATGCCCTTTTTAAATTATTTTGTGATATTGTTGTTGAATTCAATTTTATGGTTTAAGTGCACGATAAAAACACGATATTTATTAAATAAAGGTAACATATTAAACGTTAAAAAAACGCCTTTTATACTTTTAATTTGTAATTGTTCATTTTTAACTTTTTACTTATACATAAAGCTGAAAGGTATGAGTGATATTAAATAGAATGTTTTAAACCACTGAAGTAACCTATATGAGAGAACAAAATATATTGAAGTGAATTACGAATGAATTTTAAATAAAAATACTTCAATACAAAACAAAATTCTTAATAAAATGTAATTTGCATTTTTTAAATGACATTAATTCCAATCATGTTGCATCATGAATTTAACCTACATGAGAGAACAAAATACACACCCAGGGAATTAGGAATCAATTTTAAACCAAATACTGCAGTTCAAAACAAAATTCTTAATAAAATGTAATTTGCATTTTTAAAACGACGTTAATTCCAATCATGTTGAATGGTACATTATTTTGAGGTAAACTTCGTAAGGTATTCCAAAGCATTTTCTAGAAAGTTGTAGCATTCATTATTTTAATTAACCAAATTATTTTTAGTTTGAACTTTCCTATCGAATTCTCAAAGTTTCAGTTGCTGCCCGAACTTAGCGCGAGTGAGATATTTATGCAAATCGCATATATCTGTTAGCAGTTAAAAGGCAGGAGTTAACGAAGGGAAAGACAGTGCCTTGGATTTATCGCCGTAAGGCTGTGCGCGCCAAGATTTCCTCTGTCTACTGAAAGTTCGCCTTTATAGGCATTTGCAATTACTAGTGTTTGCTAGTGAAATTCGCATTGTTGCATTTCACTAAGAGTAAGCTTCCCTCGCCGTCCTACGTAGAATTAAGTTAGGGAATTGAATTTGTTAACACACTTTATTTTTATATTATTTTAGTTCAGCCCAAGTAGTGGCTTACTCTCAATTAGAAGAGTTGTAAATATTTGAATTAAAAGGTCACTTTTAAACCCTGCTTCTGACTTTGTAGTTCTTCAACACTAAAGGACATAGCCTAGATCTGCTCACTGTCCTCTACATAAGGTTTCACAGCTTATGCTCACGAAGAGAGTCCAGAGATTGAAGGAGAAACCTTACAAAGTGAGGCTCGAAATAGTAGCCTAACTCTATGAAAAGTACAAAATAAAGAGGAATTATATTTGAAAACATCAGTGGCAAACATTTGTTGCAAAGCAATTATACCAAACTGTTATATTCTTTCAGAACCAAACAATTTCTGAATAACTCATAGACACGAGAAAACTTCGTCATGTTAAATATTAATCTGTTAGTCCTTCTAGCAGAATCTGAATATACTTTTTAAAAACGTCACTTTATGCTTATGGTTACAGAATGCAGTTAATTCTTCGTTCTCCATACATAAACAGAAACGCGGCGATGGTATCTACCATCCTATAACAGAGAAATACGTATAAAACCACAACTGCAATTAGCCAGTTTGCCGAAAGAGAATTGCTGAAAATGCATTCCTTAAGAAGCTGAAGATGCTCCTAAATCCTTTGCCCGCGAGTAATTTGGACGACCAAGCTGTAGAAGATGATCAGGACGAAAACAATTAGGAACCTCCTGATTAATTATCTGCATGCCAAGGGGATTGGATTCGTCCTTCTCCCGTCTTAACTCTTTCTAGCATTCTCAAGTTGTTACAAAACCCTCATTAAGTTTTTAAAAAACTGGAAGGTAGTTTGCATTTTCGAGATTGTTTAAATTGGATAAGCACAATTATTTCGATGTAGTGTAAGTTTCAGAAAATTATAAAATTATTTTTGTTTCATTTTATTTGGTTTACGGCAAAGCACATGAAGGCTAACTGCCTATCGGGAAAGATGCCTTCTTGAAGGTAATTTTTAGAGAAAATGCCTCATATTCATTTTACACAAGTAGAAAACCATAAAAGATTTTATACAGCCAGTCCGTTCACCAGGCTGTGAACCCGTGTCGAAATACTAACATTTAGCGACTGCTAGTGGGCCGAATATAAGTTTGGATGCAAGCCAGTAACAATTCAGATTACTACTATTGTTGATGTGTGGTTATTTGTACGTAATTTTGTTTTCATCTATTTTTGTACTGTTTTAATTATTTATTTGATTTGTGGCCATTTAGCGTGTTTCTAATGTTTGTTTCATGTACTGTGTTTTACACTTGTTTAATTCTGAATTGATTTACATTAGAATTTAAGACTATCTTAAGTAGAGTCGAAACCCCCTATACTGACAAAATTAAACTGGCCATTTTCGATGTAACTTTTCTCAAAATCTGTTGCAGATACAAGTTTGAAATTTTTTGTCTAATTAAAGTACAGCTATCTGATTATACTGAAATGAGCTTTTGAAATATTTTGAGTTTTAGAGTAATGCACCGAATGTTGTATTAGGAATAGTAAAATTTAGCACTTCAGTTGCAAAAAAAAAAAAAAAAAAAAAAAAAAAAAAAAAAAACTGTGAAAATATTTTTCTTAGTTTATCCCAAAAAGCTCATTTTAGTAAATGCAAGGAAACATAATAAATAAGCCATAAAAATCTGACATACCTGTGAACAGTAGTTCCTAAGAGAAGGTACATCGAGTATAAAAAATCACATTAGGAGAAAAACGCATTTCCATGTAAAAATCCTCATTGATCAAAGCTTTCGATGATAAATTAAAGCTAGATTTTTTACAGTTCTAATTTTCATAAAGTATGGTATTTTAAGAAAGCTAAAGGTGTAGAGAATTAGAAAATGCAAAAATTCCAAATCACCATTTTTGGAAGATTTTTGGCTTCCAACCCCGTAAAGAAAATTATATCAGGCCTCAGCGAAGCGACAATCTTTTCATCGACATGGCCACACTGGAGATTTCATGTGACTTCGGAGATACAGAGTAATATTCCGGGGGGAATGTGAGTGCATTTTCGAATCCCTACGAGGGATATTTCTCGAAGCTTCCAGAAATGCGTACCCTCCCTCTCTGCGTCACCCGCAGAAACATGATTTATTACAAAAAATATTTAAAATTTAATGCTTCGAAACACTGTATGCCAAGTTCTGGTTGGCCAGGGCAATCTGGACAAAACGTTGCTGTCGTTTTTACATTTTTTGATGCATTTGATCGGTCATTACGAATAGTACAATCTACAAAAATGCTTTTCCAGCAGAACTTTTTCGGATAGTAATACTATGCTGACTACACTGAACTATATTATTACACTGACTATATTATAAAAACAAACGTGCTATATATAATATTATATAAGGTACTATATAGCTATTATGCTTATGCTATTACATAGACGTACTTATAGATATTATTATAGAGGTACCTATCTTCTGCTACGATCAGAAACAACTGCGCACGGTATAGCAGCGTTTGTAGCCTGATAAAAATTTCTTTTTAACTTGAAGTGGCAGTCAAGGTGTTACGGAAATCTCTATGAGCCCGTACCAAGCAACAATATTAAGGACGGCGAATAATTTTGAACCTGTTTTTAATAGTTAAATGCAAGTTATGTATATTTTTATGGCGTGTTAAGCTTTTCCCTCCCTTATGCCCCTTAAATTCGTTAGAATTGAAAAATTTTTTAGATGAAAATTTGACATCTTTTGCCGCTGGGCACGTTAATTATAGAATGTTTTGAGCAATTACTGTGAAATAGGCGAAATCTTCTATACTGAGAAACGCTATAACGGAGGGAGGAGGGAATTTGTGTATATATAACTATACCGAGATAGAACAATAATACAAAAAATACACCGTTTTCTAGCATAATGCACATTACAATAGCTTTAGAAACAAACACAAAACGAAACAAAGAGAAAGGGGGAAATCTAACAAATCGCTGGATGTCATCAACTTAAAAACAACGCCTCTTTAGGAAGTGACTTAGACAGCAATTTCCACCTAAAACTTCGCTTCTACTCAAGCACCCGCAAAAGTGCTTTTCTAAAAATAGAAACGCGGCAGTTAAAGCCAGCTGACGCGGCAATAGATCTTGTTAGAGGAAAATGGCAACACACGAGGGACAGAAATTTTCGGTTCTTTTATTTCCAACAGATCGGTTGAGGGCCGTTACCAAACCGAATGGTGAAATATTTATATTGAATAATCTTGCTGACGTATGGTCTCAAGTGGGACATTAAAGTAACAACTGCACGAAGGATTTGAAATTGCATCTCGAGAGCTTAAATAAAAATAAAGAATAGGGAAATTAATTTTAAAATTTAAACATTCTGAATTTCGAATATAAAGAACTAAAAACTACAACAAAAAATGCTATAATTGTTTGCAAGGGCCTTTTTATAAATTGCTGTCAGTACAACGAATATTCTAATCATATTTCTTCTTCTTTAAAAAAAAAAAAAGATGTTTTCAGCTCTGACCGAAATAGTGGTGAGCAATGCAGCCTTCCATATCCTTGGGTCCGGGTTTGAATACAGGGAGTAATGGAGTATTTAAATGCATCGTGTCTGTGCGCCATGGTTCCATTAAAAATTATATTCAGCCAAAACTGCTTTTCAGTGTTTCGGTGGTATGGGAAGAGAGGCGAGAGACATTTCAATACGTCCACCGGTGTGTCCTGCATCTGGTGAAGGGGTGCGCAGTTAGTGCAATGAGATTACACTTGTACAATCAATAGTGAAATTCTGTATAAACAGGTGGTATAGTGGTTAGTACCGCTGATTGCCGTACAGATGGGCACGGTGAAAGGATGGATTTTTGTAAACTGTACAGTGACTGTGTGGTGAGTAGGCATTCGAAATAACACCACGAACCGAAAGTCCTTTCGACAGGTTGAAAGCACGGGAAGTGAAGTGGGAAACCTTCACACCGCCTTCCGAAGTGTTCCTCAGAATTGGAGCAGAAGCTTAAATTGTTGTTTAAGTCACTTCCTAAACAGGCGTTGTTACTAAGTTGATGACATCCAGCGATTAGTTAGGCTCAGCAATATATCAATCACCTACAGTACTAAAGAGGTGCTGAACTAGCTTCTACCTGTACGATTAATTTGCAGGCCTGATCTGTATAGTGGTTAGCGTCACTGGTTGCTGGCCTGGAGAAGAATATCGGAGAAGGCATGGAGGTTTAAGTGTATTGTGTCAGTGCGGCTTCGTCACATTTAAAACACTGTCCAGCTGAAAGTCCTCTCAAGTGGTTTGGTCGCTGGGGAAGAACGTTGCAAGACCCTAAGACTGTCCCTCGGGGTATTCTTTATCAAAATGGGAGCAGAACTGCACAGTTAGCGCGGCAGGACTATGCCACTACAACCAATAGTGAAATTCTGGAGTCCCGCCTACTTGCACTGTAAACCCAATTCACCCGCCCTGATCAATATAGTGGTTAGTGCTCTTGGTTGATGTATTGTTTGGGTCAGGTTCGAATCACGGAGAAGGCACAAATGTTTGTAAGTGTACAGTATCTATGTGGCAAGGGGACGTTCAAAATACACGATTAGCCGAAAATCCTCCCGAATGGTAGTTAGTAAAGAGGGACGAGAAAAACCCGCCCGGGATGTTCTCCATCAAACCTCGGGGGGGGGGGAGATTCATAGCTAGGAACCGCAACTGTGTTACCAAATGTGAGTAACTGGTGCCCCGCCTCACATATATCAGCACTTGTCCGCCCAATTCTACCTCTACCTGTTAACTGGTTGATGTATGCGCTTATATCCTGTGATTAATTTTTGACACCTCTCTCACAATCTTTTTCATATAATGGCACTTTAAATGAGAATATAATAAATATTCCACAGAAATGTCCCTTAAAATCTGATGCAGACTTTTTTTTTTTATTTAGTGTTTTATGGTGAGATGGGTTTAGTGAGATGGGGTTTTTAAATCAAATAGCTATATGATATCGGATACATCAGAAGACTGATTAAAAAAAATGTTACTGCGTTGCTTAAAAGATTAAAAAGTATCAGGAAGAATTTTTTCGCCTTCAAGAAAGAGGCAGTAATCTTCTTTCTTTATTGCTGCCCTTAAGCATTGGTAGACGAAATAATATTATTGTAAATTTACACAACTATTTTTATTTTATGTCTTTTATGTGGTAATTTTACTGCGTATTTTTGTTTAATCAAATTGGTGACCACTTTATGTAAGCATTTAGCTGTGTATTACATTGCAGAACTTGTAATTCTGAACAGACTAACGGCTGAATTGTACAGAACCTGAATTATGGGCATGAACAATACTGACGAACTTTAAGCTTTGTTCACACAATCAAATCGCAAGAGGTCTAACTCCAACTTTGTTGCTAGGCAACCAGATCTTGCTACGTCACGAAAACTGGTTCAAGGATTGTGCCTAAAATATCCAACTTTTCAACTTTATGCCAATTTAGTATAAGAGCAGTCAAATCACAGTAAAGCAAGCATCGGTCGATAGTTTCACTGAGTCAGCAACACAATAACGCTTGTGCAACTTTTCCTTTCCTGACTGGCTACGGCGTAAATAATGTGTAATCCTTAATGACTTTCATGAATTACACCACAAAGCATTACGACTACAAAACTTAACCTGAATTGACGCGAAAAGCTTTAGCGTCAATTTTTGTCATCATATTGGCGACCATTCGCAATTTCTCTGCAACCTGGCAAGACTATAAAAGTTTTCAAAAAATACGTTTTCTAAGTTATAACAGCGAATTTTTTCGAAGTTTCCAGAAGAGCTAGGCAACCCTATAAACAACGCTATGCTGGAGCCAAAAGTTACTTACCCGAATGCTTCAGTTTAAAAGCGTACTGTTATACTGAGCTTTTGCTGCATGATTATTCCTTTAGACGCTGCTCTTTAAATAATTTTGGTGATCTGCGATGTTCTTCGGGTGCTAAGGACAATTTGCCTTATCTCTATTGTTGTTCTTGATCAATTTAATAAATATAAATAATTGTTTTCCTTGCTGCACAGCTGTCATTTATTTAAATACAGTTATAATTTTTACCTCTACAACTGGCGTAATTACAAAGGAAATTCCTACAAATCTGTAGCACGTAACAATATACATATACAGATCAAAAGGTTTCTGGGTCGAGATATTTCTAAAAGAAACAACAACAACAAAAAAAAAAA